>BJBW01006358.1:47724-181230 GCA_004320125.1 Scolopax mira | reverse complement strand
TTATTTTATTTTATTATTTTTTACCATTTTTTATTTATTTTATTTTATTACTATAATTATTTTTTTAAATTCCTCCAAATTTTTCCATTGTCTGCCAGAGATCAGCTGTTGTCAGTGAAAGTCTGACACGGATGACAGTGGCCGTGGGTGGCACAGACAGCATTTGGTGTTACCCGTGGTGTTACTGGTAATCTGAGAAGGACCTGGAGCTTTTAAGACGTTGGTGCCTTTCGTTGGGGCTCTGGTCAGACATTCCTGGGATAGTGGGGAAGCTCCAGTGCTGGTCCTGGAAATGGGGTGGGCAGCAGGGGGGGAAAGGGGAAAAAGGAAAAAAAAAAGAAAAAAAAAAAAGAGAAGTTGAGTGGAACCCAGTGAAATGCTACTAAATCAGCAGCAGCACCATCGCTAGTTTTTCAGAAATCACGTTCCATATCCTCAAAATGATCTGGGCTTCAGAATAAAAAAACCCCCAACAATGTCCAAACAAAAAAAGAGAGAGAAACTCTATCACGTGCGAGCCTCAGCCAGGAATGTCAGTGTTTCATTCCATCCCTTTGACGTTTTTTTCATTTGACTTCTGGTTTTTCACTTGTTAGGAGTCAATCTTTTTTCGATAGTTATAAAGAACCGAGACCTAAAAATACTGGACCTAATTGCCTGAGAAAAAAAGTGAGGATTTAACAGAAACCACCAAATATCCTGTGACTGGTGATAAAATTGCAAGTGCTGGCAATACTGATCAGGATAGGCTGATTATTGTATTAACTCAGTTAAAATAATTCAATAAATTGAGTATTTTGTTTTCTTTGATCAGTGCCGTATTTGATGGGAAGGAAAATTTTTTATCCTCCGTGTGGATCTCAGCCAAAAGTTGTGATTAACAACTCCTTGTATCGTTCAAGCATTGAAGAGAGGGAAATATTGAGTGTTAAAATGTATCCAACCTCCTACAGATGAAATGAAAGAGGCAGAAAAAAAAAATATAATTCTATTACCTAGAGCAGGATAAAATCCAACTACTCACTGTGTGTGGTATCTTTTATGTGGTATCTATTACGAAATTGTAATTCTGAAACGTTTTATGCAGATGTTTGTCTTTGTGTCCTAAAGTAATTACATTAAAACCACCTAAACTTTAATATGTTGGGAGACATCTTGCAAACCCTTGAGGTTTGAAGACCTCAGAGCAGGCCATCAGGCACACGGGGCCAGGGAGGCTTCCAACACACACACCAGGTCTGGGGTAAAAGGTGCTTTGGAGGACATAAGCTTAAAATGTGGGATTTTAAAACAATATTTTCAGACCTTTTTTTTTTTTTTTTTTTTTTTTTTTTTCCCCCTTACATCTTGAAAAAGGAAATGAAATGGGAGGAAATGAAACAAAGTCATGCTTTTTTGGAAATTCGCGTTGAGGTAAAGCTCGTTCCCACAGCTGATACCCCAACTGTGTGCTCCTCAGGTGGCAGGTTTCCCGGCTGAAGAAGGGTTTCCCTCCTTTCATTGCACATCTAGTGAAGATACCGCCTAGCTGACATGCAGGAAAAACAAAAATTAAAACAATTCCTGCTGTTATGGACACCATAATGAGCTCTGTGAGAGTCCATCATACTTGTGCGTCTCAGTCAGCAACACAGACAAATTAATGGGTGGGCTCAAGAAGACATGTTGTCCCCTCTTGCAGTGGGCAAGGGGAGATGAGGTGGGATGCAAGAGGGTTTGCTCATAGTCCACCTCTTGATGTGTGGTGTGTTTGTGGTGACATCATTGTGCAAAAAAAATCCAGAAAAATAATGGAAAAAGACGATTCTTGCCATTAGCTCTTTGAAAACAAGTCTTCCTGCTGCCATGGCTGAGTTAATCCATTGGGGCAATCCCCGTGTGTCCTACTGAACTGGACCTTACTGGAGAGCCAGGTCATGCACATCCGCCTTCTCTATTCCCTTTCCACTCCTTCACTCCACCCTCGGAGGTACCCATTACCCCAAAATCAAACCTCCCAAGTGTGGTTAAGAAAGAGGCAAAGCACAGGCACCGATCAAATACACACTCAAATACACACAAATAACCCCATAATTTTAGGGGGCAACAACGTCTTAGTCTAAATATTATCTTAATAAAGCTTCCAAGAAGTCTAAAGAGGAGAATGATTACTTTTCACTGATCTCTTCCATCACGTGGCAGGTGTCCTTCTGGCAGTTTAGGGGAGCCCTGCTCAGCACCCCAGGGGGTGACCCCCAGGAGTGTCCTTGGTTTTGCCTTTGTACTTGCATTGATGGCCCCTGTTGGGTTGACCCTGAATCTCCCAGCACAGCCTGTTTCTGGAGGACACACCAACAGAAGAAATAGCTACTGAGGAGATAGGGATGTGAAAGAGCAAACAGAGAAAGCAGATGAACTAGTGAATGGAGAAATTGGATAGAAATGTGCCCAAAAACTAGCCCACTAGGGAGATTGCTCTCCTGGGTGATACCCTCAACCCATGGGTGGGAAGAAGGGAGGGACAGCAATTGTGGCAGCTCTGGACCAGGGGCCAAAAGCTCCCGATGTCTCCCAGAGGCACAAGGCATGGGCTACCTCCATCCACTGCGATGCTGGCACTGCTGTCTGGGCAAAAGAGGGGTGTCTGGTTCAGACCCATCTCCTGGAAGCCAAAAACGCCTCGTTGTCCTGCTGCAGCCAGCACCAAATGTATCTCAGAGGATGCAGAAGACCGAATCCAGACTTCTAGCAGTTGCTCTACTCATTTTGATAATTCCAGTGCTTTTGCACAGCACTGCCCTGAAGAAATGTAGCAGTTCCGGCTGCTTTTTACAGTCTGGTCTCCGAAGCCCTGCTAGTTTTCTAGACAACTGCATCTAGCTACTGTGAAAAACAACACCTTCTTTTCCTCTTTTCCAGTGGTTTGGGGTATGACAAAAAAAACCAAAACAAACAAACAAAAAACAATGAATAAAAAAAAACCCAACAAAACCCCCCAAAACCCAACAAAAACCAAAAAACCCCAAACGAAACCCAACTGTGACCTACAACTGGAGCTGGTGCCAGAAGCTGAAACCATGATTTCTTTAAGTTTTGGAATGCTTCGCATAGCCTAGTCCCACAGCAGTGACCCTACTGGGTCTTTTCTGAACACGTTAAAAAAAAAAAAAAATAATAAGAGGGGGAAAAAGAAGGGAAGAAAACCAATGTTTTAAGCATCAAATTACTAAATAATAGAAATGGTATTTTCTGACTTAGATGTTTAAGAAAGGTTCATGAAAGAGACGAATATTAAGCCAAACATTTGTTTGGCTTTGCTGCAGCCGGCTGCAGGAATGTAAACTTTTTTTTTTTTTTCAATGACTTCAGCTCCTAATTTAAAAGCTAGGATTTTTAGCAGTGAGCAAGAGACTATATTTGGCCAAAAAATTCTGCTGGCTTTACTTAGTTACCCGGCACATTCAAAACAATACTCCTTTATCAAAAAACAATAGTGCGTTTTATTCGCAGCACATGTAGAATTTGGACCATCCACCGAATTCCACTTTCTTCTCTTGCAATATGTCTGTTGCTGGCTAATGAGCTGCGACAGTGCCTGTGCTTCATTTTCAGCAAATTAAATTTATGCCTCGCAGGAATTGTGGTCTGGTTGTGGCACTGCTCCTAGGTACGGGTGGGGTTTGTTTCTTCAACCAGTGCTTGGTGAAACCACACGGGTACGTGCTGTCGCACCACACAACAAAAAAATCTTCTCTATAATAACCGGTTTAAGTAGCCATCCACCCCACGAAAGTGGATCCCATTTAATTTACTTTGTGTTTACAGCGCTGCCTTTCAAGCTGTATTGTTGGCACAGATGGGTATTTATACAACTTTTATTTTAAACTATTTATTTAGAGTTGGGACTTCAGTAACACTCGCCGTCAGATTGATGGTGCGTGTTTAAAACCAAGGTTCTAAAAATGTAATATTTCAAAGAGGAGGGAGCAGACAATGAACTTATACACTCGGGAGTCTATTCTTTCTCTGGATGTGATGGGAGGTGTGCACGCTGCCGGGGAAGGAGTCGGCCCCATGAAACTGAGCGTTTACATCCGTGATTATACAATTGAGCTTGATCAAAAACCGTTGAGATCCCGTGAGGTCTTCAGACTCAGACTCAATGTACAACCAACGGGCTGCTGAAGGACAGTAGATTTGGGATGGCAGATGGTGCCCCCCACCTTGGCAAGGGCAGGTCTTGATGGGATACTCCTTTGCCCAAGGCTAGGCTCAGATCTGGTGTTGCTTTGGGAGGGAAATGATGTGAAGAAAAGAAGGTGCACACACACACAAAAAAGAAAATGTCACTAGCTCAGCCTCTGGAAACAGGGTTAATACAAAAATGTCTTAAAAAAAAATCCTCTTTCTTCAAAACCAGCAGGAGAAAGCCATCTTCCACTTTCCAGTAAGAGTTTTCAGGCTGGTGTAGGGCAGGGGGCAGCATTATTTGGTCAATAAATGAAAAAAATTCTTCATAAAAATGGATATTATGAGCTGAGCATTTGCTCTTGGCACCCCAATTCTTTGTGGCTAGTGGAAGAATGACAATGGGTATGGGGCACAGATAATATTTTATGTCTACAGGAGCAAAAGTTACCCTTAATGAAGGCAAAAACTTGGCCTAAAATGTTTAGTTCATCTTTTTTTACAAACCTCTATAGTTTCTCTTGTCTTGCTCCCAGTGAAAACATGACCTCAAAGTTTTGGTTTAGAAAGTCACTGGTGTATACAGCTCAGCACTCCTTACAATAATTAAATAATGTGGAAAAAATAAAATAAAGGAAAACTCCGTGTTAAGGATTTGATTTTTCAGGCTTCTTGCAAGTTACAATAACAACCATAAAATCACTTGGCAAACTCGTGCCCCTCCCTTTCTCCTGAGATTCCAAAATTAAAACTTCAGCTTTTACAACATCCCCGTGAAATAACATGGAAACAGGTGAAATGACATAACCACTCTTCCCTCAGGAATTCAGCGGAGGAAATCAACAGTAGATTTCAGCACTCTTGACTCTCCATCCCGTGTTGCAACTTTTAGGGGTCTAGTCTTTAAAGAGCTTGTGCTCTTAATGATATTTACTACAAGAAGTTTTGCAAAAGATCATTTGTAGTGTGAGAAGACTTGAAACCTTGAGGAAAAACTGGAAGGAGCCATGTCAGCCTCTCCTCTCTCTTCTCTGGTACTAAGTGTGAAGGAATGTTTAAATAAAATAATAAAAAGTGATAGAAAATAAATATGTACATGCCAATATATATACATATATGTGTGTGTGTGTGTATGCAAAAAAAAGGCTTTTAGACTTGAAACCTCACAATAATCCCCACTGTATAACCTCATTATATTCTCCACACTCAGATAGCTATCCTTGTTGCCTTCTCTTTATGGAAAGGAGTAGAAAGTAGGCGCAAAAGAAATTAGTGTAACTCATCAAAACTGCCCTTTCAAAGGGCTCAATATTTTAGGCCAGCGAGCAGAAATGGGGAGTGAGCTTGGAAAATGCAGCATGATCTTTATAGCACAGTCTGTGGAGTGGGACAGACGGGGGTCAGTGTTTCTGAACCCTGCGAAATCCTCTGTAACTCAAGAATTATAGTAACTCAAGAATTACAGTAACTCAAGAATTACAGTAACTCAAGTGTTTTATCCCCGCCGAGGGCAGGGGGAGGAGGGCTGGGGCAGGGGTGCCCAGCGGTGTGGTGGTCTCTGTGGACACAGTGTGACCTACTGCCCTCAGACACCCCAACAACCGCATCCCTTTCTGGGGACGTGGTGGGGAGAATTGGTCAATTTTGCTCGCGCAGAATAGAATGGCACAATTACAAACGGCAGCTCAGCACCCTTACTGATAAGCTAGTGAAGGGAAAACATAATGAAATAATTCATAATTCATAATAAGATTATAATACTAATGGTGGTAATATAATAATTTGATAATTGATCTATATAGGACTTTTCATTACTTGTTTTCTAGGTCTCTGCAGAGGAGGAAAGTAATATTGCACTAACCACATAATTAGATGCCTTTCAGGAGTTATTTACAGGACGTTCCTGCCCCAGAATGAGTGCTGTTACGAAGTCACGTAGTTAAATTTTTGTTTCCATGAGAAACACGTTTGAGAACAGAAAGCCTCCGCAGAGGTGCAAACCCTTATTGTCATTTTTTCATCGTCATTCACCGTGAGCCCTCCTCCTCCTCTTTTTACCACCCCAGGGTATAAAATCATTGCCAGACATATTGCAAAGGTGCAAGAGGGCAAAGACCATGCAAAGATGATGGAAAGACGATGCAGAGTGTAATTTGGATGGTGGCAATTTTTTTTTTTTTTCCCCAAATTACCTTTATCTGCCTAATTATCATCAGCAGCTAGATTTCTTTTTGGTTGTGCCTGTGATGCTGTGCGAGCCATTTACGAAACTTCAGTAGGGTGAAACCCGGTTGCCAGAGCTGTGAGAGGAGTTTCAAGTGCTTGCAGACAAGTACAGGTGGCCAACACTGAAAAAGTGTCATTGTCAAGCGTTTGGCCTCATTTGTAAGTGGCATAAGAAAGCCGTTATGGCGACGAATCTCCTCAGCCCTTACGGCCACGAAGTGGGGATGGCACTGCCGAGCAGGTTTTGCAGGAAATTAATTGAGCACTGGCAGGCAATTTGTTACAAGCAGTGTGGAGAGGGGTGTTTTTTTCCTTTTTACTTTTTTTTTTTTTTTTTTTAAATAGGAATGATTCAAAAGAAGGTGTTAGTGTAAACTTATTTGTAATAACAGTACAGAGATTTCTGCAAATGTGTATGTGTGCGCTTTGGTGTTATTTTCAGATATTTTACACACACTCCTCTTCAGGTGGTATAAACTGCGTATGTGAAATACAGTTCTGCCTGTAATAATCCCAAATTCCTCATCATGATTTCAGTGGTGTCTACAGAGCGCTTTAAGCCGGGCCGTCCTACAGAAATGGGCCGGTGTTGGCTGGCGCTCAAAAATAATAGGAAGCTGAATTTGCTGTTTTTGCTTGCATTGCCCTGTGCGATATAGTACACAATTTAGGATGCTGGCATCTAAAAATAGTCCTGGGCTTTTTCCAAGACAGTCAGAAAGTAGTACCCCTGTTAAAATGCCTTTCTAGAGTGTAAAGTAAAGGTAAACACTCAAGTAGAGCTCCTTGTACATAAATATTTTCTAGTAGAGTCTAAGGGGTTCAGGTCTCAGAATGACAAAAAACCCCACTAAAAACAAACCAAAGCAAAACCCAGAGAAATGAACAGTATAATTTTTGCTTCCGATTTTATTTTTGGAGAATTTTGTAAGCAGGCTTTTTACTAAATTCAGGGTTTATTTGAAAGCCAGAAAAGATGCCATGCTGCAATAAAAAATAAACAATTTCCATGTAGACTTTAAGTTCTTAAATTATTTTATGTGAAAAGCTAGGAAATGAAATACTTCTAAATATAGTGCATTGGAATTTTCTTATCAGTTAATTTTTTTAGAAGCTCTACACTTAAGAGCACCATAGTAACAGCTCTGCAAGCTGATTCTTCATTACAGTTATCCACCGAGAGCTTCACTGAAGACATTTCCTCTGGGATCAGAGAGACTAAAAATCAATTCTGATAATATTAGAACAAATTTAAAGAGCAAAAAGCCCTAGAAAGTATGTGATGAATAAATAGGGAGATCTTTATTCCCTGTGTAATATTTTTTGCCTCTGTTCCTTTTTGTTGTGCTGTAAACAACTACTTTACAGTCGGAAATGTTAACACCTTTTCATTCCTTCAAATGGTTTTGCAAAACTGGGGCTGAAATCATTCACTCTGAATTACGCAAGCATTTAAGGTACAGAAGTATTTAAGTTACTGAGCTACTATTAGTCTTTACAGAGCAGACTGTGAGAAGGTGAAAGTGATGAAAATATTGATGAGATCTTTACCAGTCATTAATGGTTTGAACATTTCTGCCTGGTGTACATTGCCCTTGTAGCCTCAAATCTGTGTTGAGGGGTGAATTGGATTATCACCTACCTTCCCCCCCAAAACCGAAAGGTTATGATGATGAAGGCAGAAGGCTGAGCAGAAGTCAAACTGTAGCTCCAGCCCACAGACTACCCAGGAGGAACTCCTGGAGGGGTTGGAACTTGATGATCTTTAAGGTCCCTTCCAACCCAAACCATTCTATGATTCCATTAGAAAGAAATTCTTTGCTATGAGGGTGGTGAGACCCTGGCCCAGCTTGCTTGGAGAAGTTGTGGCTGCCCATCCCTGGAGGGGTTCAAGGCCAGGCTGGATGAGGCTTTGAGCAACCTGGTGTGGTGGGAAGTGTCCCTACCCATGGCAAGGGGGTTGGAACTAGATGATCTTTAAGCTCCTTTCCAACTGTAACCCTTCTATGATTCTGTGATTGTATGACTGGATTTTTCATGGCTGATGTGACCTCACTCTGCAGCCTCCTGCTCCAACATCAACAAAGTCTAACCAAGTGTTTCAGTTTAACTTCTTGCATTCATGAATCAGGTTGTCCGAGTTATATGCTATCAACGATTAAGAAATGCATCATGTGCTGCAGAGCGGCTCAGTCCTCTTGGAGGGGGACCAGCAGAGGTGTCACCTCCGTCCTACCTTGTCGTCAGCTGCAGCTCTCCTTTGGCAGTACAAGCAGCAGCTGTGCTAGGCAAAATAATCCAAATTCTCACATGTGCTTTTCCTTCAGGAAACAGCTCACACTGAACAGCGTTTCTGGTACAAGGCGCCGCTACACCTGAGTGTGCTTGTGCAGGGAAAAGAAAATAAATTAAATGTTTCATGGAAATAAAACTTTGACTTGCCTTCTTTTGTGACTTTAAGGTGTGGTCTTCCATGTAGAAGTAGTCTAGAATGATGGCCAGCAAAGACCTACCAAACTTGTCCTGGGGGTGCTTGGTAATGTGTCTCAGTCTGCATGCATGTCCCGTGTCCAGACACAATATCACTGGTGGTGGCAGAGCTTCTGATGACAGACTTTATGGTGAGGGTGACAGAGCCTGGAAGAGGCTGCCCAGAGAGGTCATGGAGTCCCCTTCTCTGGAGATCTTCAAGACCTGCCTAGATGCAGTCCTGAGTGATGTGCTCTGGGGAATCCTGCTTTAGCAGAGGTGTAGGATTAGATGAGGTCCCTTCCAGCTCTGACAATTCCATGATTCCATGGAATCTTATTTTCATAGAATCGAGATAATCAATTAGGAACAACACCTTTTCCCAGGGAAATGGATCCCTGGGATCTCTTTCCCAGATCATGGAATCATGGAAGGGGCTTTTAAGGTCATTGAGTCCAACCATCAACCTAACACTGCCAAGTCCACTACTAAAACATGTCCTTCAGCACCATGTCTGCCCATCTTAAATACCTCCAGGGAGCCACTTCATGGGTGATGTGACCTTATTCTGCAGCCTCCTGCTCCTGATGTGACCTCCTGAGCAGCCTCTTCCAGTGCTTGATAACACTTTTGGTGAAGAAATGTTTCCTAATATCCAATCTAAACTTCCCCTGGCACAACTTGAGGCCATTTCCTCTTGCCCTACTGCTTGTTCTTTGGGACAAGAGACCGAACCCCCCATGCTATACCCTCCTTTCAGGGAGTTGGAGAGAGTGAGAAGGTGTTGCCTCAGCCTCCTTTTCTCCAGACTGAACACCCTCAGCTGAACAACACCCTCAGCTGAACACCCTCAGCTCTCCTCTGAAGACTTCTACTCCAGAGCCCTCATCAGCTCCAACTCCCTTCTCTGGACCCAATCCAGCACCTCAATGTCTTTTTTTGTGGTAAGGGGCCCAAAACTGGACACAGTGTTCAAGGTGCAGCTCTCACCTGTTCCCAGTACAGGGGAACGATCACTTCCCTTTTTCCACATTTTTCTTTAATTCACTTTTTAACACTGTTTTTGATGAAGGGAGGAAGAATTACAGCCTCCTTCAGAAACTCAGTTTAATGAAGAGCCTGGAGCTGCTCTGGTGTCTGGAGCAGGGATTGGGGCGCTGCTGGATTGGACAGCACGGACGGTGCATCGTCCCAGCTCGCTGAAATCCCCGTGCAATTGTTTCTGGAGGTTCAATTGGCTCCAGGAGGGAGAACAACAGCGTCCTTTGTATCCCGGCGTGTGAAATCCACATGCCCACTCTGGCCCTGGGCCACGGCTTGGCGGGATAGCTGGGGAGCTGTGAGGGCTGGCCTTGAGGCATCACAAACCAGCTCACCTTCGTCCAAAAGTTGTTTGCAGGTTAACTTTGCTGAAGTATCCCCTGCCAAAGCACTCCACGTTTCTGCCAAAACAGATATTATCTTTCCTGAAGCATACCTAAACCTGGCATAAAGAAATAAGACTTCCAGTGTATAGCATGGTTTAAAAAACAGATATCAGCCCAACCCCAGGGAGGTGAAGTGTAGGGTAGGGCGGCTTGGGACATGAGTCTCTGAGGCTGGCTTTGTTGCTAGAGAAAATGTCACTGTGCCTAACTCTGCTGTACCTGCCCATAATGAATAATCCACAGACTCACACAGGCTTGGGGGCAGAGTTATCTGTGCGAGTGAAGAACGATGTCAAAGTCAATCTGGTTGGTATCCAGGGTCACAGCAATGCCCTGCATGCAGACTGAGGGAGGTTTGGGTTAGATGCTGTAGGCTGGGCTAGCTGTTTTTTAGTGAGCAGCATGGTACCTAACCCCGTGGGTGCTGTGGCAGGGGGGATGCTCAAGCCAAAGTCAAGAGTCCTCACTCTACTGAATCCGCGGTCAAGCGGAAAGATTAATAAAAGAAAGATGTGGAAGGTGATTATAAAATGAGTTTGAAGTGCATTTTGTCTAATTTACTGTTTTATGAATTTAAGAATAAGGTTGAGATGATCATCCCCTTAAGGATGGCAAGAAAAGTTTCGTTTTGTGGAGGGGTTTGAGTAAAGGTGAGTTTGTGTGGGGTGTGTGTGTGTGCAAGGAGGATGGAAGAGGAAGGAAGGAGTATAGAAAGGTGTTTTCGGAGGCAAGAAGGAAGAAAAAGCAAAGGGAGTTAGGAAAAGCGGGTTTCTCAGTCCCTTTTAAGGGATGGAGAGATATTTTGAAAGATGATAAAACCTTTATAATAAATGCAGGGTGTTTAAAACGGGTATATGAAATTTAGAAACTAGGAAAAGACCTTACAGAGAAGTTACACAACCCTGAGACAACTTTATTTTAGTATTATTTTATGTTGGTTGGGGCAGTGAAGAGTAAAATCTGAATATCAAACCTTGTTGCAACTTAGTCTGCATATAACCTCCCATAAAGAATGAGATATTGATACTTAACATTTCTGTACTGCACTGGAAGATAGAAGCTGTATCTGTGTGAGATAATGCATAATTGAGAAAAAATACCAATGCCTAACAACAGTTACATCAGCAGTGCAAGACCAGAATGGCTTCTAAATGACATAACAGCGACACTTTCCAATTATTAAATATTAATTTTGAGAATATAATTTTGTAGTCGCTCTCATATGGAGAGTGATCTAATAAGGAAAGTTGTTTTAATAAGGGATGAATAAGGATTCAGGCCCTTACTGTGATATGGTGCAGTAAACACTGTCAAACAAATGTGTGGAAATGAGGAAAGATAAATAATGGAAAGATGTGAAATTGACCAATGTCACGGTTTTTTGCTCTTAATTCCATTTTCAGTTGTTGATGATAAAGGTATTGTGCTACTTCTTGTGAGCTTGGAGAGATGGTTAAATAATGTTATTTTGAAACACGTCTTCAGTACATACAACTAAGTCCCCTGTGCAATTTTCCAGAATTGTACACGAGGAATTAGTAATTTCTGGGCAGCAAAATCTTACCAAGGGCAGGACCATGTCAGCACTTTCACCACAAAATCATCATTGTTCAGCAGACAAAGAAAATGTTTGAGTCATTTGAATCTGAGGGAGTGGCAACCATACAAGATGGGGAAAAAAGAAAGGAAAGTCTCCAGACATTTCCTTGGTTAGAAACATTAGTGCCAAGGAAAAGGGAATTTTGCCACTTTGAGAGGTCATCCCAAACTTTTAAAAGCCTTGAAAAGAAAAGCCAGCATTGGCTATTTTCATGCTCCAAACCTTCACAAGACAAAACGGAGTGCAGCTCTGTTGTTATCTGAACATGAGGCAACAGTGGGCTATGACCCACCACAAAATGCTTTTGGAGCAGGCACTACAGAAGTGCAAGCAGGACAGGATTGAGTGAGGTCAGGGTGCTTCACCTGGGGCTGAAACACCTCTAGGCCAGGCTGGATGGGGCTTTGAGCAACCTGATCTAGTGGGAGGTGTCCCTGCCCATGGTAGGGGGTTGGAATTTGGTGATCTTTAAGGTCCCTTCCAACCCAAACCATTCCATGATTCTAAGATTCTAACCGGGCACTAACTCTTATCATCTCCATTTAGAAGAACTGTTCTGAAGCTGGACACTGCTGGCTGGAGTGAGTCAAACTCATGCAATTGTTTTGAGGCTCTTTGCACCGTTCCGGCAGGTGTTTGGGTGGGATGTCTACCCTTAAGCTCACAAGTAGTGAGCTAGATCTCACCTCCCTGGGCAGTCAAAAATACAAGTCAAAATTTCAGTCATTTGCTGCTTCTTGGTGATCACTGTGAGCTTGGCAGAAGACAAGTCACTAGTTACACAGAAGGACACACCAACATGTGTGGTTGTCTAAGGTCACCTATGTCCTCTTGGAAGAAACAGGAGACTTCAGTGTTATGCGGCCAAGCCAGTGTGACTGAGCAGCACACACCTCCTCACAGACCAAAGCTGGTATAAATGGCTGGAGGATAAAATCTACCAAGTCCCTTCTAAATAAAGGTGTTGAGCTGTAGCAACACTGAACATCACATGCAAAAAGAAATCTCTGTAAACACATATGTCTGGAAGACAAACATGAAGCCTGCCGTGGTCTGCAAATGAAGCTTCAGATGCTGTATTTCTATTTTTTTCTGTTGGGTTCCCCCACAAACTGAGTTATACAGTGTCACAGCGATTAGCTTACTGTCCCCATTTAGCTCTCCAATGAGGTGTGAATACTTTAGCACTGATGCACAGTCCGCTTTCAGTGGTGTTTCATCGGCGTTTCATCATGCTGGGAGAAATGAGTCTGTGGGCATTTCTGGGGACGGCTGTGAGGAGGATAGGCATGTTTCCTCATCGTTTTGTCATGAGGTGGGATGGGGTTCCTCTTTCATGCAGTGCCAGCCCGGTTGGGAGAGTCTCAGTGTGCTGTCTTCTTGGTGGTCAGGGCTTGCTTTGTGTCTCTGGCATGATCCGGGGTGAAGGTTGTGTGATGGGTGAGCAGAAGCACTCAACTCATTCTGAGAAGAAAAAAACTGCTTAGGATTTTCCTCTTCACACATTTCAAAAGAGAAGGTTTATCTCTCATGCTACTTTTATGCTGTTATCAAGGTGACTGGTGTCAGTACAGCAGGTCCCGGAGAGGAACACCAGAGGTAATGGCAACTAGAAGACATCATTAACTGGACAGGACAAGCACAACCCACAGATTTTCCTTGGTTAAGAGACACTGCTGCCCCTGAATGGGTGGCATTAGGTGTCTTGGGTATGAAGTTGCGGCAGGGGAGGTTTAGATGAGATATTAGGAAGAATTATGTGATATGACCCTGGTCTGAAAATCGGTGCTGGAATAACATGACCCCTAAAGCAATTTATCTCTGTCCTAAACAAGACTGGAAGAATCGGGTCTTTGTTTATCATACCTTGTTTGGGTATGGTAAAAATACCCAGTATTGGTATTTGGATAAAACTTTGGTTAAGATAAAAATTGGGTATGATAAAAATAAAACTCCAGATCTGGGATCTGAACCTCCTTCCACTACTCCGAGGTTGGTAGCCCAAGCCTGGCTTGTTCCTGGCAGCCTGGGCAGGACAACAGTGAGGGCAATCCTTGATTTGACTGTTCAGCCTCCATGGCTTTTGGTGACAAACCATGTGCTGAAATGGACTGCTTTCTTCCTCTAGAGACCCTGTCCCTCCCCAGTGTGTGATCTCCCAAACCTGCTTTTGGCAGGTGAGGCATTCACTCATGGATGAGGGTATTAAATGAGGGTATTGCAGCCTTTAGGATATTGCAAGTCCCCATGGTAATTCTACTGTTACAAACCAGTATGTATCGCCATGTACCTTTTTACTGTTTACCAATGCTTTTTATATGAAAAAAGGTGCATGTTGCATGGGCTGTAAACATGCATTAATCAAAATCCTGGCAGGCCTTGATTAGTACAGTTAGAATGGCTTGGGTGCTGCATGTGTCTGCTGGATGCCAGCAGACCTCATGGCAGGTGATGTGGCTCTGTTTTCCCGTAAGAATTCCACAGAAACACATGCTGTGTAACATAAGACCTTTCTGTTCCTTTCCCGACCCTATAATTTGCTGTTGTGAGGAAAAAAAAAACAAAACCTAGTCGCTGTTACATGGTTTAATTTTACTGAATTTATTAGTTAGTAGTTAATATCTTTAATTTATTAACTGGGTTAAAAGAGGAGATGTAGAACGCCAATGGAAATCAGTCCTGCTCTGAAAAACGAAGGCACTCATCCATTCCCACCTTGCATGGATAACCTCATATACATCTTCCTTAAAATCACAGGGATTTCAGGAGTGCTGGGGTCCCTCCGAAGCCACTGATAGAACGAAGGCTAGCCGTAGGGTGAGACTAGAGTCTGGCCGGCATGGAAATCCTTAACCATTGCTTAGGTCATGGAAAAAGACTGAGCTGGCGGCTCTCAGATATCTGTCCCTGCACACACAACAACTGCATACCTCCTGAGCAGCCCTCCCCTCCCCCTGCCCCAAAGCAGCAGCAGTTCCCAGCCCTCCCTCCCTGATATGCCAGCATATGTTGGCAGAGCTTCCCTTTGCACAAATTTAAATTTCCCTTGGGAGCAGGTTTCCCTGGCCTGAGAAAGTAACAGACTGTTCTCCACTTCCCTCTTCTACATCTGAGTGTGTACCCCTCCTGCATCCTGTACATTGGCTCTGACATCTATATCTATATCTATATCTATCTCATATCTATGGCCATGAGATGCAGCCCAATTTCAGAGCTGCCCTTTGTCCAAATGCCCATACAATTATAGTGTCATGTTCGACTTCAACTTTTGGAGTGGGAATGCTAAAAAGCTAAAAGTAGCAAGGGTTTTAATGTGGATATTTGTCTCTCTGAGGCTTTGAGAAACCCAGCAGACTTTTGCATTTCCAGTTCTATAAAATTATGCTGTTCTTGACGTGTGCTTACAGGAAGCAAGAGGCAGGACACATGTACGACAACTACACATATAATTTGTCCGTGTGTATGTGTTCTGTGTGCTTTTTACTGCTCCTGGTCCCTCTTCACTTCGACCTGATCCCGTCCTTACACTAAAACCATCCCTTCCACTATACAAGGAAGAGTATGCAAAGGTTAAGTGCCAGCTTTTATTCAGGAATGCCCCTCTCCTCTCAGCTGTCGGTGTTCTGTCATGGTCAATCTCTTTTGGCCTTCCATCTCTTTAAAGTATATTAGGGAAGCATTTCATTAAAGTGCTGCAATTTCTTTGTGGCATTTTGCTCTCAATGGGAATTTGAGAATAGTTGGATTTGTTTTTACTTCTTCTGGAGGCTCCACCTAAAGGTGGTGCATCCCTTACCTGTATTTCCAGACAGTTTGGCATCACTTTATTCGAGATCAATCAGTAGCACAATGATGATGTAGTTTAATAGGTAGCTGGGAAGGGATAGCTGGATTAGGGCCCAGTTTGAGGCAGAAAATACCTCTGTGCAACCTGCAGCAATGTTGTGTGGCACGATGCAAAGCTAAAATTCACATCCATGTTGTGTAGCTACAGGAAAAGAGAGTAGGTTGCAAAAGAGAGGGCTACCATGAGGAAAATCATTCGCTCTTGCAAAATTTACAGTCACCTCAAATGAAGGTTTAGTTGTGCCAATGGAGCTAGCTTCTGATAAATGTAGATTAAGTGGGTTCACAAATTTGGGTAGGTTAAAATAAGGCATTAAACAAAAGCCTCCTGTCGGTTTCGAAGGTCTTGGGGCATATCAAAGACAACTTGAAAAGTGAATGAGAAGGGCAGAAAGGGAAGGGGAAGAGGCTGCTTGGAGAACTTCAGCAGAGCTCCAAGCCCCGAGGAGCAGCTCCCATGGCGTCTCGCTTAGGCTGTGTGTGATTTATTTGGTGCCTTCTGCCTCCTCCTGCGCTCTGAGGATGTGAGGGAAGGTGTGGGCAAGGGGAAGCACTGTCAGAGAAAATCCTGCAGAGGGGCTGAAGCTGACAGAGGAGCCGTGTTGCTCTGCACGGCCGTCAGCTCAACTTGCCAACCTCTGTGTGCACTCAAAGTTCACCCCACAAAGGGCCGGTGTTTGTAGAGGAGCAACGTCCAGACCATGGGGAGTGGGATATATTTTATTTTCTATCTTTTTTTTTTTAACTATGAAGAGAAATTAATTTCTCCAGTATTTTTTCTAAAACTAGCAGGTGCTCACTTGGATCCCGACAAACAGCCAGTAGCCAAATGTTTCCCCAAAATGGGATATCCATTTCCCTGGCTTTACCTTTTTTGTGGGAGTCTGTAAAAGTTCTAAGTTAACTTAAGACTGCAGCAGCATTATCAATCTCACAGTCCTTGGGAACAGCTGATTTCGGATGGGTCTGAGTCTGATGCAGGTTATTCAGGCTTCGCAAGCATTTTTGAATCTGTTCTGTCATGATTCCTCCCTTTTTCTCTAGATCAGCCTTGTAGAGAGGCCTTGTACGCTTTCAGCTTTACCAAACACTTCCAGTGTCCCTGGGTATACCGTGAAAAACCATTCAGGCATTTTTGTTGCAGCATCCCTTTTTTTTTTCTTCTTTTTTTTCCCCAAGAGAAATTGGCTGTATTGCAGCCCCTAAGTAAATAGATATAGTTTATATCTTCTGGCAGGAATAAGAAAGCAAAAATAAAACAAGCCCTCACAATTCTTGGCGAGATGAATCTTCCAGGGTTTGATCCCTTGGCAGAGCTCTGTGGTTTGGCTTTCTCTCTTCTCTTAGTATTGTGTGTGTATGCCTCATTTTCTTTGATTTCATAGCACTATTTATGTTTATCTGCTAGCTTTTGTCTCAGCTGCCAGTTCCTTTTCCTTTTCAGGATACTTCATCTACTTGAGTATTAAACACCCTCTTTTCTGTACAATTTGGCTACCTCTTTTCTTCAGCGTCCATTCCTCAGGACAAGACTGTGTATAATCCACCTCTGCTGCTTTCTCCCTCTTTTATGTCTGCCTCTTTTCCAATTTTCCACCTTTCCCTGTAACTCTGTCACTTCCTTGCTTCTAACTCTGCTTTTTGGAAATCTTTCTTCCTTCAACTGAAGCTTTCTCTTTTTTTTTTTTTTTATTTTATGATAGATTTTTTACCTTTTCTGTTATTTTAAATCCTGTTCTTGATACAATTATTGCTATTTACTTTTGTGTTTCCATAACAAATTCCAACATTTGATTTCATTAGGCATTTTGGAATCCATGTTGAAATCAAAATTGCCTTCTCATCTTGCTACTGGTTTGAAGGACACTTCTTGAATTTTTATTGGAAGTGGCAAAAATGCCTCTCGGACTATTTTCTTCAGCAAAAAGCATTTTGCAGTTAAAGGTGTTTGTCACAGAAAAAAAAAAGAATTTTGGAGGAAAACAGAGAAATCACTGTTTTGACAGCAGAGAAGTTATGACACAGAATCTTCGTGTTATGTTGAAGACCTCTGTGGAAATCATCCGGACTCACTGCTGTTTTCTCTGTTTTCTCTGAATTCAGCTGTCCATCTCTCATTGATTGAATGGGAGCAGTGCTGGGTCCATGGTGTTCCATGGGACCTGGAAAACAGTTTTCAACCACGGGACTTACAAGCCTTTTATAAACTGCAGGAGTTCCCACAAGGACCTGTGCTGCCGGGCCCGAGAACTGAGGCTGCTTGGAATGGATTGTGGTGGAGGGATGGAACAGATAATCTGGGATTCTAATCTTATCCACCTTCACGGTTTAAGTTGTTCCTGCTCATTGTTACTGAGCTCCTAGGGGAAAAAAAACCAAATCTCATTTAGTAACAAGAGTGTCTATCCATGTGTCCTGGTACAAATAATTTAGTGGTGTGCTGCTTTTGCAGAGTTGAATCTGTATTTTCAGGGCTAATTCATTTTATCTCCTCCGAAGTGCATTACAAATGTTATTCAGCTTGGTAGGCATTGTTCTAAAGGATATTTTTTCAAATATACTGGATTTAATAGAGTCTAATGGAAATGGTTAAACATATATTTATTTTAATTACTGAAAATTAAAAGGAACATCTTAACTTAAACTCTAATTTGGTGTTCTGCCAATTCAAGCAAAGATGAATGAAGCATATTAAAAACGAACACGGTTCTTGTTTTTATTGGTTATATGGCCACCTTTCTCACTACATACATCAGTTAGCAAAGTCTGCTTTCAGCAGTGGAAATTTCATTATCACTTCTAATTCTGGTTTTGTAGCACATTAAAGTTTCCAACAGTTAATGACTCTGTTTTTTTTCTGTGCAGGTTTACCTTTCATGAAAGAACATGGAAGAGGAAAGAAATGACAGTAAGACTGAATTATGAACTCTGAGAAGCTGAGAACAAGAACTGATTGTCTTGTGGAAGCTGAATTCACTGCTCTTGATTAACGTTGGGCAACGGTGATCGCATGCATGAGATTGCTGAAGCAGATGTAGCTCGTGTATTACTCATGCAGGTTAGAAGAAACAAAAAGAAAACATTTATTCCAGTTTTCAATTCAGTATTTTAAGAGTACCACAAACACCACTTTAAAAGTCTGTCAGTTGATTGAAAACTGATGCCAGGAGTTCCTCGTGTTAATGAGCTCCTTTCCACCCTTGGACAGAGGTCATCTTCCTCCAGACTTCTTTGCTAAAATAGAATTTTCTTGTGCTCTCATGCCACAAAGACATGGTATCATGGCACAAAGACATCAGTGGTGCCACCACCATGCCCCTACGGTCACCCTTACATCTCGTGCTTACCAAAACCAGAACGCCTTGGTTACTTCTTGGGTGTTCATCTGAGCAACCCAGCATCTCTCTGAGAGATGCAATCATGTCTCACAGGGGTGTCACAGCTCTTAATTACATCTTCTGCAAAATGCTCGGAGGTTCCCTGACAAAAGTGGTTTTGGCATGCAAAATACTGCAGGAAAATAAACTAATCTAGATAGCAGAGGTCAGTCCTGTCTGTCTATGTTAACCTAACAGCCTGTGCTTTCCTCTTCCTTTCACCATTTGCCAAAACAGATAGGGTTTGTTTTTCCTTTGATCCCATGGAGTTGACAGTGACAGATTGCTTTCCGTTTGTCATCTTGAACCTTCCTACTCTCCTGGTGATGTGACCCATGACACAAAGAAGATCTGTAACCACAGACAGCTGCCTCTCTGAGCCGTGTCCAGATACCACCAGAGAGGTAGGATGGGACCACACAGAAGTCATCATCTTCCCAGCACAGCCGCTGGGTCCCCGGAGAAGGGTGGTGAGAAACAACTGTGTCAGGAGCAAGGGTTTTCCAAAAGCTGTGTGAGTGTAAGATTTTCACCAGCCAGCTCACTACTCTAGAGTCTCGTTTTCTCAATGGAGTAGGAGTTTCAGGACATTTTGAGGGTAGAAATAAAAGACTGTCTCCCTGTGTAACATGAACTCTGTTTTTGTGATATTTTCACATCAGTCTGTGCTACTGGGAATAACAATATTTTTTGTGTTCAGTCTTCAAAAAATGGAAAACTGCTGAAAATGGGTTTTGTCAGAGAAGTGATCCAGTGATGTGCTGTGTGCACATCAGAGGTACCAAGCACATAACCAGGACTAAAGGTAACAACAGGCTTAACAAGATCAGTCATCCCTGATACTCCCTACATCCCAAAGCTCTTAGGGCACTTCATAGTAGAATAAAACCTCATAAAGCCATATGAAATGCAACATCTGAACAATCAGCAGAAGATTCATCAGAATTATCCAAGAGTTTTAAAATACTGAGTATACAACATGATTCATGCTGGAAGGGACCTCAGGGTGTCTTCTGTCCCATTTCCTCCTCAAAACAGGGACAGCCTGGAGATCAGAGAGGGATGTTGAGGGTTTTTTTGCAGCCCCATCTTGGAAATCTTGGACAGCCTCCCTGGGCTACCTGCCCCACTGCTCAGTGTCCTCAGGAAGAAAAAGTCTCTTCTTGTACCCAGCATTACCTCTTCTATTATGCCTTGGCCTCCAACCACAGACTGTTGTGAAGGGACTATCTCCATCTCCTTGGTGGGCCCCTGGGTCCCATTGGTGTCACCTGCAAACTTGGTGGGAGAATACTCCAGCAACAACACCATGCCATGGATAAAGATGAAAAACAGGACAGGTCCCGCAAATATTTGGACAACTGATACCAGTCTGTGATGTCAGTACACCATGTAATTTGCTTTAAAGAACAAAAGTGGGCTGTAAGAGGAGAGACTGGCAGAGTGAAGCTCTCATGGAAGAAAACACAGTGATATGTAAGAGAAATGAAGTCATTCTGTACTGGAGACAGCTCGTCCACCGAGGTTCATTATCTAACTCAATGACTCCTTAACTTTTGCAGGTCTTGAAATCTGTCGATTTCAGCAAGATCTTGATCACAGCCTAACATATCTGATTAAAAGCAAAGGGATTGAGTTTTATCTTTTTCTGGGATTTCATGTAAGAAATAATAACTATTCAATGATACCATATTTCTTAAAAACTTCTCCAAACTCCTTTAGCGAATGTCTGACTCTGGAGATTTGGATTTTTAGAAGCTAATCATCAAACCTGTTGTAAAGCCTCCCATTTTTGATATGTTTACTAGGGCACAGAAGAGCCACAAAAGGACAACTGTCAGTAGGACTATTTTGTGGGACAGAATTCCTCAGGAGCACTGACGGCCATAAAGAATACGATGCTCCTGTGTTGGAGCTCATCGATGCTCGTTTTTGAAAGCCTTCAGGGCAAGACACAAGGAACAGTATTTAACTTTGGTTTGATTGTGTTTTCACTTGTTTTGCTTTGGTAAAGTCGACTGCCATAACCAAGTTATTTTCATAACCTTGGCAGCTGGTCACTTTCTGTATTATGTTGGTTGTCTGAGACAGAGTAATTTTTTGTTCTTCTTGGTTGAACTTTGTAAATCAGCTAAAAGCTGGGGGTGCTATATAAATCACAAGATTGTGTCAACAACTTGTGGGTTGATGCTTTACTTTATGTAAGGTAACATATTCTCTTATCCAGTACTGTTAGATGTACAGTAAGTAGAAATATCTTGCAATGTACAGAAAATTGTTTAGGTGTAGGATCATCTGACAGTTCTGCAATGGAAAACCTGGTCATATGTAACAGGAATTTGTCCTTTTTCTGAAGAAATATCCTCTTAGTATGCAATAGAAAAAGTAGTCTGTATTTTGGCCAGACCGTAACAGGCAACGAGTATAAAAATTTCTGTTCAAAGTTTTGTACATTGTTACAGTTATTGTGGAAGAATATTTTGGAAACTTTTCTGTGAAACTCTCAAAAGGTGACTCCTGAAACAAGCTACCTGTACATGCCCATAGGAATTGCATTGTCTGTGTCATCCTACAACTGTGTAGCACCAATTTAATTCTACCATGTCTCTGTGCAGGTGCAGTAAATCCGCTCCTTGGAGGATTGTTCTCCCTCCGTAGGTACAGCATAAGTTGTGTCTGTCTCTGCACTTGGGCCATTTGCCTACAATTTATGCCTATCCGTGTCCCGTAATCCCTCTGGAGCTATTGCTCAGCTCTGCTCCAGCTAGGCTGCCAGACATCCAGGAACCCTAGCATCCAGAAATTGTTGAAAAACATACCTATTTCTCAGCTTTTGGGAAAGAGAAAGAGGAAAGGAAACTTGGATGGCATAATACAGCAACCGTAGACTGACTCTTAGTGCTGTTGGCAGACGTGAAACCTACACGTCCACCTTTTAAATATGTTGAGACACATCTGAGGTAACTCAGTAACTTACAACAGCTGGAGTTAACCCCCTTAACTATTTTCAAAACTACAGTCTTCAGATTTGGTCTTTGAGCTTTTTCAGTACTGTTCAAAGACAAAAAAGGACTTGCAAGAGGAATAATCAAAACCATATAAATATGAGCCTGAATAGTTACAGCAAATAGCAATTACTTCTTATCCCTTGTCGGTATGACAGAGACATAAGTAATTGAATCATAGTCTATACTATTAAAATTATATATTAAATAAGTGACAAACTCTATGCAAAAAGTGCAAGTTTGAGATGATCCCACAGAATAAAGCAACTAAAGCCTCTTTTTCCTGTGGAGGCTGCAAAAACCCATCCCTCCTGCAGGAAAATACACCACTGCTTTCCACGTGGAAGAAATACTTGAGTGACTTTTGCAAAAACAAACACTTAAATGCAGCTTCTTAGAAGGCCAAGTATCACCCAGTGTGACTGCCTACCTTGGAGGTTTTGTGTTTTCTCTGTCCTAGGGAGGCTTCTCTGTATAATTTCTTTTTTCTTTTTTTTTTTTTTTTTTTTTTTTTTTCCTCTGGTAGGCCAGTTTGTGCTGACACCTCAAAGACTAAACCCCTTCCCCTTCCCTCCCACTACTTGATTTGCTTTTCTATCACCGCACGTTGCACATGTGAGGTGGAGCTGCCTTTGAACTTGAGCGATCAGCACGATAGGAGGGCAGTGGAAATCAAACAAACCTTCAAAAGCGCAAGGGCAGCGAGGCACCCACAAAACGAGCACTTGGATCCAGAACGAGATGGGTGGCCAGCTTTACCCCAGACGGTCCATCAACAGCCTAACCACAGGTCAGACCAACTCCAACGCTGCTCATGCTGTCCCTTGGCATTCACCAAGCAGCCAGATATTTCTGCCCAAGGAATTTCCTCTGTGGGGATTGCCTTTAAAGAGGGAGGGGGAAGTCAGGCTCCCGGAGAAAATGCACACGTATGCCACCTAATGAAAGATTTTTTTATTATTTTTTTTTTTAAAAGTCAAATCGAACCTATGTTGTTGATCATATAATCGTGGGGAAACTGGATTTGGGCTTCTGCCTTGTTTCACATCAGACTGAATTTTCCTAGACTCAAGGAGAAAAAAAAACCAACCAAACAAAACAACCCCTTTATAGCAGTTTGTTTTCCTATGTAAATTAACTCAGGTGGGTTTCTGCTAATTCAGTCCCTGCTCATTCAGTTGCCTGTAGAATGTAAGTCTCCAAAACATTACATTTTGAGGCTTGCTTCCTGCAGTTGAACAGCTGGTTGTTGTTCTTCATTTCATATTGCTGGTGTAAGACAGAGGATACAGGTACTTTTGGCAGGTGGTCAGCTATATTACTGTTACAAATGCCCATACTCACCAGCATGAGACTTGCCTGGACCAAAATGATGATCAGATCAAAATGAACAGAAAAAGAATAGCGCCAGACCCCAAAATCCTGCAGTCTGAGACGACAGATGATGCACCCATGGTCATTGAATACAAAGTTTAGCATTAGTGGTTTTATGCAGTCCACTTAGGCTCTGAGACTGTCTTAAACAGGCCACCAAAGGGCAGCTGGTGAGGGTCCCAGTGGGCAGATGGGTGGAGGATCCCAGAGGTCTCAATGGCAAAGTCTGGGTTCAACACCTCTTTTAGCTTTTCAGCTATTGCCCAATTCTGTGCTTTAAAGAGAACTCCTGTAAAAAATCCAAAAACCTGAGCTAAATGTACCTGGTCTCTTTCCCTTCACTTTCAGCTTTCCTACCTACTTCTGCTTCTGCCTATGTCTAACCAGAAGTGACTGGTTTTGTAATAAGGAAAAGTGTGATTTCCAGCTCTTGATCCAATTTCTTGTTAACAGAATTTTGACTCTAAGACACACGTAGGAACTTGGACAAGGTGTGCTTTAAAGGAACCAGCACAGAAAAAGTGTTAATAACCAAGATTTTCAATTGTGTGTGTGTTTGAGGAGGGCAGGTTGGTTTCTTGGGATAAGATGTCTGCTGGACACTGAGTAGGAAGAGGCTGGAAAAAATTCCAAGGAATTGTGCCCGGAGCTCTGCCCTAAATTCTGTAGAGCAGGTGAGGGGCAGGAGTACCTCATGCTTCTCTGTAATTAGCTTTCACTAAACTGTACAGGAAAATCTTTGATTTTCATATGCCTGCAGTTTCCAATCAGCTAAGCTGTGAAGTGTCTCTGCTACTTACCAACTAGAACAAGGCAGGCATTAACTTTTTTGCCACTGAACAAAGTGAAATTCTGTATAATCCCCATGTTATGGCTCCTGTTCTCTCTAGTTTAATCTACAACACTAGGAATTTGTTATACAACAAGAAACACATTTTAAGAATTGTCACATTTTGTAATTCCTTTTTGTGTTTGGAGCGTCACAAGCATTGTGGCTCCGGTTCAAGCCAACTGCAGCCTGGAAAATGAAATATAATCTAAAAATACCATAAAAATGGAAATTTTTAGCGTTAATCTCGTGAAAGGCTCTTACATTCTGCAGTGAAGTTATCGGAACCTGAAAGAGACTTTGGCTGAAAACTGAGGATCTTTGCAGTTATTTGTAGCTCCTCTCATCCACCCAGGCTGTACCCATGGGTCCCATTCATGAAAGGGTCTTTGCAAGGAGACCTTGCTCCATCCAAGGACCTATCAAAAAGCCTGCAGAAGCTTTCATGGCAGGGTGGCTCTGTATCAAAGGGAAGGACGTAGGGGTTTAGTGGCACCAGGGAGGATGAGGGCAAGAATGGCTCGGCAGATAAAGGCGACGGTTTAGAATTCGGGCAATCTGGGTTATAGTTCCTCTCCTCCTGCTGGTTTCTGGCGAAGCCCTGGGCGTATCTCTTCACTCTGGCTCGCAGGTGGTTGACCACGTAATGGGGAGAACTGCCCCAAAGAGAATGACAGCAAGGATATTTGCAGAAAAAGGAAGGAAAGGGGTGTGGGAAAAGTCTATCCCATACCAGATGACAGGGTTCCCGGGGTGGGTAGATAGGATCAACCCTCCAGTCCTATGCAGGTCCACCAGCAAAACTAGGCAGCTCCTGGATGTGCCTCTTCAGGACCTCCAGCAGCTTCTGAGGAGCCAAGAGCTGGCAGGGTGTGTTTTGCTGTTGGTGGCTGAAACCTGTGTGGCAGTGTCACGGATGTGAAGCAGAACCACCATCGGGACCTTCTCCCCCCTGACTTTTGATTATGCAAAATTCTGTAATTTAGACAGGTTGCATGTCCAAATAGGGGCACGTAAAGTTTGCAAATATGTGTTAACAAATTATTGTGCTGCCAAAAATCATTTGTATTTGTAACACCTCTAATATTCTTAAGCAGTGCTGTGGGTGAACCTGAAAGGCAGAAGCAGTATTTTTATGTAAATACGCCGTAAAATGTCTCAGCAAAATAAGCAGGTCCCTCCGCAGTGGGTGTTTATTTTCCTTGATATGATTTAGAAGATCCTCATGTGTGGCAATCTTTTGTGTTGTGTTTGTAAAATGATCTCGATGAGAATGGCACGCTAGTATAATACATTACAATCCAAAGTTGCTTGAGCAGCAGAAAGCCCCTAATACAGCGCTCCAGAACGGAGCACTTAAACAGTTTAGCACAGCTTTCATGTACAGCGTTTTAAAGAACTGCTACAAGCCATGTTTGCAGTGCTTTCGGGAAAGCAGGATAATATCCAGGAGAAAGCTCCTCACCAGCGAGCTTCCTGTCACTGAGCGATCATGTTGCTGTTCCAGCAAATCCAGGTGGGAACATTTTCAAGGAAATGTCGAATACTTCTCCTTTTTGCCCAGAAACAGCACAGCTATTTTTAGGGATATTTTCCATTGGCCTGCAGCACATTTCAGTTGCTGTAGCATAATGGAGAGTGGCATATTGTATGTTACGTTGAATTGAGAAAATGACTATGTTGCATCATGTCTGTATTTGGCACTGAAGGATGCTGAGATATTCATATTTCCTCATACTTGTGCCAATTTGTATGCAACGCAGATATATCATAAATAGAATGTAGGGTATGGGATCCATCCGGCACTCATTTAACCCTGCGAGACCTCCAGAGCATATGACTTTTTCAAGGGAGACTGGAATCAGTCCCAGTGTGTCCCGGTCATAGTCTGTGGTACTTAAGTGTAAGATACTGTTAGTGGAAGGAGTAACAGTAATGTATACATTATGGGCTTTACCTATATATAGACACGTGAGGCTCAAAAATATAAATATCCCCAAATTGTTCAGTCTCTTCAGAGCATTTTCTAATTAATGAGACACATATTAATGTGAACCTTGAGTGGAAAACATCAAGGTTATGCACCCCAGAATAACCATGTTTGGATCCTCAGGGGGAGCGGGCTGCCCATGGGAGGATGCATCTCCACGATCAGAAGGTGACTGTCCTGAAAAGCCCCACAGCTGTGTGGAGACGTCTTCACCCATTCCCCATCATCCCCATCCACCCCGTGACACCCTCTCTGCTGTGGAACACAACCAGGCTCTGCTGGCCCTGGTCGCACTTGAGAGGACGTGGGCAGATAAGCTCCCTGGCTGTGCCAAAAATGGGGGCCAGGTAATCTGCTGCAAAATTTCTTGGTGCTGATTTCTTCCTCAAATCTTGTATCGCATTTAGGGAATGAAAAAACAAACAAAAAAAAGAAAATAAATTCTTGGGCACGCTGTTTTAATCTTTATAACTCTAACTCATGCAGTTAGTGTAATATTAAGTCAACTTTATATCACTGTCCAAAATGTGGACAATTAAACAACTGCCTTTGGAGATACAGAAATTGCAATGATTTTCCATATTGACATCACAGTGCTTTTCCATGTCTGGACTCTGTGCTTGCTGGGCAATCAGGCTGAGCTTGCACAGCACTGCAATTCTGGTAACCCCAAGGATGGAAACATCACGAGCTAATACTGTAACTCTCTGCCGTTAGAAACAGGAGATTTCAGTTTTCAATTCTACCATTATTTCAACCTTTAGGTACTTGCATCTCTGTTCCCTGGGAAAATGGCATATCTTTTATGTGCAGATCTCAGCAATAACCAAGAAAAGACTTTCTGATTTAAATTGGAAAGATCAGCTACACTCTGTTTGGCAAGCTGAAGTGCATATTAAAGTCACTTTTGATTTACTCATTTTAAGAGATCTGTCCCTATCAGAGTTGTTTTCTCTAGCCCTTGACAGTGAGTTAAGGACGCACTTTGGTTTTATATCTTATTTAGCTAAAATAGCAAATAAAAATATTTCCAGGAGTTCTTCTAAACTATTTTTCAGGCAGTTGGGGAATATTAAGTGAATGGGTTCATCTAGGTAGTCCAACCTGCTGAGTCGAAAGATAAATAGGTCTAAGAAAAAGCTGTTTTGGGACAAGGAGAGGTGGAGGGCCGTTGTCCACAGCAAGCCCCATGAATGCCAGCGAGGACTTTGCCACCAACACCAGGTCAGGATTCGACCAGGATGAAGTATCAGTATATTGCTATATGTTCTCTGCTGGTGGTGAGTTAAGTAGCAGCTCATCAGGAGGCACGGTTTATCCTGTGGACTGAAGCAGTGATGAGCATTTCATGCTCTTGCATGGTTCCTGCTGCTGCCTGGAACGTAATCTGATGTTGTACATATCTTTAAAAAATGAAGACACGAGCCACATTTTTCTTTTTGCTTCCTATCTGTTCAAATGCAGGCTGTAACATGCAGCGCTATCACTGCTCATAACTATCACACTTAATTACGCTTCATGCGCCGAGTTTGGGATCTGAATGTCACTCAAGTGGTTCTTGCACACTTTATGATGGATATTTAATCCAAAAAAAAAAACAAACCACCAAATCCAAAAACCCGAAGAAAACAGATCATTTCATTTTCTAATCAGTTTACCAGATACAGGCTGTGAGGCATGGAAATATTTTGAGCATTTTCTATGTTTTTTAATGAAGTGTTACTACAATGAGAGGTGGATGTTGCAGCCCAGCTGTTGCTGCACGCAGCGGCGGCTGCTGTGCTCTGCGCCGAGCATCACGCGTCGGCTCGCGGCGAAGCTCCAGGCCTCCAGCCAAGGACGGCCGACAGCAAGCTGGAGACGCTGCTGGTTTCCTTCTCTCTCTCTTTTTTTTGGGTTTTTTTTGGGTGAGATTTCTTATTCCCCCTCTCCCAGCCAAGTGGATAAACACCCTCAAAAAATTTCAGAGATAAAAGTTTGAAAATCGCTAGAGGGAGGATGGGTGCTCTTTCTTGCTGCCCTGGGCCTTGTGGGTTTGTGTCTCCCAGGATCTCCATGAGCAGAGACAACCCACCGTCTCCTTTGGGGTATGTTTGCTTCTTATTCCCACTAGCCCTTCTGCTGTTTCCTCCACTCTTCAAGTTAATCTTCTCAACTGATGATGTTCTGTGGAGATGCGAGATTTATGTGTTTCCTGAAAGATGAGGAGCAAGTTTTTCCTTTCAGAGTCTGAGATAATGGGGAACACTCCAGCAGCATTAAAACAAACACACATCAGATACCTGGGGCACTCAGATGCCACACAACATCACAGAATCACAGAATCACCTAGGTTGGGAGGCATCTCTTAAGATCATCTAGTCCAACCAATGAAAAAAACCAACTAAGCAACCAAACAAAAAAACCCCACAAACAAACAAAAACCACAAACAAACAAAAAAACCCACAATCCACACAAATCCCACACAAACCTAAACCACCACCAACCCAACACTAATCCATATTCCCAAGCACTATGTCAACTCATCTCTTGAACACCTCCAGGGATGGTGCCTCAACCACCTCCCTGGGCAGCCCATTCCAAGGCCTGACAACCCTTTCAAGAAATAAATATTTCCTAATATCTAACCTGAACCTCCCCTNNGGGAGAAGAGACTGACCCCCACCTCTCTACAGCCTCCTTACAGGGAGTTGTAGAGAGCAAGGTCTCCCCTCAGTCTCCTCTTTCCCAGACTGAACAACCCCAGCTCCCTCAGCCTCTTCTCATAGCGCTTGTGTTCCAGACCCCTCACCAACTTCATTGCCTTTCTCTGGACCTGCTCCAGCACCTCAAATGTCTTTCTTGTGGTAGGGGGTCCAAAACTGCACACAGTACTCAAGATGGGGTTTCACCAGTGCTGAGTACAGGGGGATGATCACTTCCTGGGTGCTACTCACCACACTGTTCCTGATACAGGCCAGGATGCTGTTGGCCTTCTTGGCCACCTGGGCACACTGCTGGCTCATGTTCAGATGACAGTCGACCAACACCTCCAGGGTGAGGTGTTTCCTCCAAATACAAAATCACAGAATCGTAGAATTATAGAATGGTTAGAGTTGGAAGGAAGGAACCTTGAAGACCATAGGGTTCCAACCCCCCTGCCCTGGTCAGGGACACTTCCCACCAGACCAGGTTTCTCAAAGCCCCATCCAGCCTGGCCTTGAACCCCTCCAGGGATTGGGTATCCACAGCTTCTCTGGGCAACCTGTTCCAGTGCCTCACCACCCTCACAGTAAAGAATTTATTCCTGAGATCCCATCTAAATCTCTTTCAATTTGAAAACATGACCCTTTTGTCCTATGGCTCCCCTCCCTGATTAAGTATCCCTCCCCATCTTTCCTGTAGGAAAGTGGTTTCTCCTCTTCAGGTACTGAAAGGCCATTACATATAACATCTGAGCACCAGCACCTTCATTCTTCCAGATTGTTTCTGAAGCAAAGGAAAGAACAGGGCTTGTTCATAAATCCTCACATGTAAGCGTGTGAAGCTGTAGGACTCTCTATGTCTGAACAGTACACAACATGGGAAGATGCAACTGGCTCATCAGGGTATACACTTCTCAGGTATACCTTGGAAATGGACAAATGATTCTGCTACTGAAGAAAATGTGTATGTGTTGCTTGACTTTTTTCCACTAATAATTAAACTAGCACTGGAAGAATTCTGTGTGGCTCCAGGAAATTGGAAGTAAAATAAATATTCTACCCACCAAGGCCACATACATGCCTTATTTTTTTTAGAAGCAGGGTATGTAGAGCAGCTAAGGAGCTGTTGCTATCTGAAGTGAAAATTGAGAAGCAACTGTAGGATGTCAGCATCCCAAGGCCCCGTAGACCTGGAGCCATTTACTAGGCAGCTGCAGAGATTAGAAATTGATTTTGTTTGAAAGAAATTATTTCAAAGTGATTGGATAAAACAGAGAGGTGTGTTATAAAGCAGCTGAGGTAAATATTTCTTATCATGGGAGGGAAGATATACCTTTTGGTTGAGTGGCCATGGCTCAATATGTCATGCTTTGCCCCCGTTATTGCTGTATGCATTTGGAGTCAGATAATAGGTGTACAGCAATAAATAACAACATAAATGGAAAGAAGGAAGCCTGTATTCCCCAGGACATTGATTCATTTAGAATCATGGAATCATAGAATCATTTGAGTTGGAAGGGACCTTAAAGATCATCGAGTTCCACCCACCCTGCCATGGCCAGGGACACCTCCACTAGAGCAGGTTCATCAAAGCCCCATCCAGCCTGGTCTTGAACCCTTCCAGGGATGGGGCAGCCACAGCTTCTGTGGGCAACCTGTTCCTCACCACCCTCACTGTGAAGAATTTCTTTCTAGTATCTAATCTAAATCTCCCCTCTTCCAATTTAAAACCGTTGCCCCTTGTCCTGTCACTGAACTTCCTGGCAAAGAGTCCCTCCCCAGCTCTCCTGTAGCTCCCTTCAGATATTGAAAGACTGTTATGAGGTCGCCTTGGAGCCTTCTCTTCTCCAGGCTGAGAAGCTCTCTCAGCCTGTCCTCCTAGGAGAGGTGCTCCATCCCTCTGATCAGCCTCGTGGCCCTCCGCTGAACCCGTTACAACAGGTCCATGTCCTTCCTGTGTTGAGGACTCCAGAGCTGGACACAGTGCTCCAGGTGGGGTCTCATGAGAGCAGAGTAGAGGGGCAGAATCACCTCCTGTGACCTGCTGGCCACACTTCTCTTGATGCAGCCCAGGATGGGGTTGGCTCTCTGGGCTGCCAGCGCACACTGCTGGCTCATGTTGAGCTTCTCATCCACCAACATCCCCAAGTCCTTCTCCTCAGGGCTGCTCTCCAGCCATTCTCTGCCCAACCTGTATTTGTGCCTGGTGGGACGTAATTTACACGATTAGGAGTCAGAGCTTATACATATTTATACTTTAAATCAATGCAGAGTGAAACAACCTACAACTGACTTGAAAAGATGGAATCTGTGGTGTTAAGCTTTCCTGGGAGGTGCTGAGCGCTGCTGGCTTTTAGCAGCATTTCTAGGAACGGAGCCTGCCTTGGAGCTCACCAGCATGCAGCCCTAAAGAGACAGGGAAATTTCCCATCCTTTCCTAATCCTGCTTCCCTTGTGGTCTCATACACACACCACAGCCCCACAGCGAGGGGGAACTAAACATAGTGGTGTCAGGTTGGCCCAGAAGGTGGCTTGTTGAAGGTTGTGAAGAACTTTCTAACTTCCAGGTCCTGAGCAGATGCTGCCACACCACTTCCAGTCCCTTATAATATTAGAATAAGTGTTTTAAAGAGAAAAGCAAACTTCCCCAGCACTTGGAATTAAATTAGAGCTTTTAACTGACCCAGTGTTCCCTCCCCTTTGCTTTCCACCTTGCAGTACCTTGAAATAGCTGTCTCTTTGACCCTGTTTTATAAAATTACCCAGTGTCTGAGACTAGTGAGTGACTTCATAAAGGATGGGATATCAATTAAAGCACAATTATTACAGTAATTGTTGGGAGGTCTTATTGTCTTTTTGTATAATACTTCTTTAATTTATTTTCAACAGAATGGATATTGGGAATCCTTATAATTATTCTGAAGATTAAACTCTGCTCTGGGAAGCTCATAGCTCAGTCAGTATTTGGCCTTTTGAAACAGTGTCAGATAGATTAATTAATAATTACTCAATTTATTTATTAAAATCGTTATTTTATAAGACTGGACCTTCCCTGTACAGTTTAGATAGTGATACAGAAGTCCTTCTTGATGGCACAGGTGTCTGCTGTCCATGCTGAAAGGTGTTGTTACTTCATTAATATGGCAGACCTAAAAATAAGTACTTGAATACTTTTATACCGTGCTGAAAATGAGTCCAGTCACACACAATGTCAAGTGTTTTCTAAGTTAATATTTGGGAATTCAGCCAAGAAACTGTGCTTTCCTGCCAGAAGCAGAATAACACACCAAGAATATTTCAGTACTCAACAGCTTTCTTATTAAAAGAACAGAGCCCTTAACAACTTTTGCATTATTTTGTCTCTCTCTAGGTAGTTCAGGTGTGTTATCTTCAGATCCGCATGCATTTTTTTGGGGTTTTTTGTGTGTGCTTCTCGCAAACATCGACCAATAGCACAGCCAATTATTTTTAATCATTAACCAGCTTGCATCCTAGTCCGCTCATTTGTTTTTTAAGGCATTACTGACACTCTGCTCGCCACATTCAGCCGGGTGCAGTCAGGCTGCTGCAGAGCTGGCCACTAAAGCACCTCGAGGGTGGCCAAGGCGCAGTAGAGCCTGTTGGCAGATGTCTCTCCTTGCGGTGGGATTCCAGACGACACCACGAACAGCAATAACCGATCCCCGTGCGAGAGGGCTGCACAATTGTGGAGTTGTTATTTTCTCCTTATATGGGTTTCGATTAGTTTCTATTTTTCAAAGATGAATACTCAAAAATCCTCGCCTTGGAATCAGTCGGCGACTTTACTGGAAGTAGGGCGAGACCCAAAACTTTGAGCACTTGTGGTCTAGTGCTTCTAGAAGGGCCCTGTATACACACAGAAAACTCAGGTGAAATAGTAGGGAATTCTTTTCTCATTTTTCTTTATTCTTTCAGAATTTCCAAGGATGTCTACTAATGTTTTCTGGGGAAAATCTATTTATCCATATCTGTATAATATCTGTTTAGCCTTAAATTAGGTTTTCAAAGCACTGTACATACCATAACAAATCCACACAACATTCTTGCAAATTTGGTAAAAGCAGTAAGTTCATTTTACACAGCAGGAAACCGAGGCAGAAATTATGAAGTGACTTGAATAAGCATTGCAAAATAGAAAATTTCAGGCTTGCTAATCGTAGGATTTGTATGGTGTAGGTTGTGTCTCTAAAACTGATTTCCTAGTTTTTTAGCTGTCACAGTAAAAAAGGCAGAAATAAATTTCTGACTCCTTAGTGTATGTTATTTGCTTTACAGGTTGTCCACATGGTTAGGTAATTTACTGGCTACTTTATATGGTGCCCTGAGCACATTCTTAACAGGCAACAGCAGCTTATGAATTGCTATTAGATACATTTTGTTTCATGACCTCTTGATGTTAGAAGAAACCAGTCCGCAGTTATATACAGATCTGTGCAAACATTCCAGATAAAAACAAGTAATCCAAAAGCAAGGCAATCAAGAGAAATGGGTTGTCCTCAAGAGGCACCTGGGTTCGTGAGAAGCAAGATAAAAGAATAGCCACAGATGGGCTTCTGATGTTACAGAAATTGGCTATGTCCACATCCGCTAACTGGGGTAAACCAGTAAAAGACACATTTTCAGTGTTTATATTGTACAGGAAAATTATAAACAATCCTCTTGAAAAGGAATAATAATAATAATAATAAAAAAAAAGTAAATGCTTCTGGCTCTGGAACATTAAATTAATTCAAAAAAACCAATGTGGCTATTTTGATGTGCGACTACGCTAGGGGTAATCTCATGGAACACAAGTCAGCACAGAGAAGTTCCTCAAAAGCTCAAATGGAGAAGCGGGCATGTGGCTCCCTGACCCTTCTCCAAATAAATAGAGAAATTAAACCTGGATTATCTGAAGAAGCTGGTGATTTCTCAGTCTCAAACAATTGCTTAAGAGCATTTCTATTACCTTCATGCAAAACAAGGAGTTTAAGAACTGTGCCACTAATTAACAAGGTAGGTACTCTTGGATAAGAAGTTCTTATGTTGGTAGGAAATGGAATTCAATTTCATTCTTCTCCCTGACTTCAGCTTCTTCCCAGGGCGTCAACACAGGGTTTTATCGTCTCCTTCTGTGACCCCAGTATTTCACTGAATTTCACTGAATTTTTAGAGTTGGAAGGGACCACGGAGATCATCTAGTCCAACTCCCCTGCTGAAGCAGGATTGCCCAGAGCTAGAGCATGTCACTCAGGATGGCATCCAGGCGGGTCTTGACGATCTCCACAAAAGGGGACTCCACGACCTACCTGGGCAGCCTCTGCCAGGACTCTGTCACCCTCACTGGGAAGAAATTTTTTCTCATATTTAAGTGGAACCTCCTATGTTCCAATTTGTGCCCATTGCCCCTCATTCTCTCACTGGCAACTGCAGAAAACGGTCTATCTCCCTCCTCCTTCAACCCACCCTTTAGATACTTCTAGGTGTTAATAAGGTCTCCCCTCAGCCTTCTCTTCTCCAGGCTAAAGAGTCCCAGCTCTCTCAGCCTTTCCTCATAAGGGAGATGCTCCAATCCTTGAATCATCTTCATTGCCCTTCGCTGGACTCTCTCCAGCAGCTCCCTGTCCCTCTTGAACTGGGGAGCCCAGAACTGGATGCAGGATTCCAGTTGTGGCCTCACCAGTGCAGAGTAGAGGGGGAGAATGACTTCCCTCGACCCACTGGCCATGCTTTTCCCTCTGCAGCCCAGGATTCCGTTGGCCTTCCTGGCCACAAGAGCACACTGCTTGCTCATTGTCATTTTCTATTTCTTAAACCTGCACGAGACCTTGCTGGCTGCCTGGTGTCCCCGCTTTTCCGCCTCAGGATTCCGTGCACGGTGCAATCTCAGCCTGATCTGTGATCTCAGCCTGCCCTGCCTCGCCGCCCGAGTACACCCCTGCCAAAATCACCACACCGCCACTGGGGGTGAAGGAATACAAGATAAGAACTGCAGTTTGACGGTTGCAAAGGAAATGGCATAGGGATTTAATTAGACCCTCTGTGCGCGCCTCATTGATTCCTAGAGAGGTTTCCATTCTAGTGGAAGCAGATGCGGATGGCAGTGTCAGAGTTAGGATTATTCTGCCTGTTTTTACAGATAGCTTCAGAAAGAGCCAGGGGGCCAGGCATTAGAGGCCCCAAGCAGCAAACCAAGAGAGTGGCTAGTTTGGGAATTAGCTGTGTAATTATTTCTCTCCCTCCCCACCCCTCTCGCAATTTTTCTATTGCACAATGTGTATTAAAACAGGAGCAGAATGCAGCTGGCAAGGCTATCGGGCTTGCACCGAGGAGTCATGGCTATGTTTGGTCTCTGTTGGAAGGTTTGCGGGGTCATACCAAAGAAACTGCATAATCTCACCCAGTCGTGAGCTGAACACCTTGAGCATCCACAGGGCACAAAGCAAGACACCGTATCTTTTGCTATTTAAAACTTGAATGAGTAGAAGGTGAAAGAACCCCAAGACCCACAGAAAACTAGTGGAATTTTTCAGCAGTCTCAATAATCCACTTGGAAAGCACCATGTTTTTGTAGCCCTTGCAGCAGAGTCGGGTGGGGAGGTGAAGGAGGCTGGGATGCAGTTCAATGATACTCTCGAGAAGGAGCAACAAAGCTCGTCACAACCCATGAAAGGATGTCCCCTCTGCATCAGTTTCCTCCAGCTGGAACAATGGGCAGATGAACAGGCGATAACCAAAGCTGATAGAATTAATTACATTGTCTTCCTTCAGTTTTTGAGAGACATAGAGAATGACAGGCTGGAGCTGCACCTCCAGGGTAGCTGAGCCATTTCTGCTGGTCTCTCAGCAGGGTTTTTGGCCAGTGTTACCTACGGACCCCGTGGAAGACTGGTGGGGTCAGGAGTCATGGCCTCCTTGTTTCATCCACAGGGGAAACCACAGGCATCATTACTGGCAGTGAGTTTCAATGCCTGCTTCTGACATTAAAATATCGTGTCAGAATGGAATGGCTTCTATAAGGAAAGTGGCCTGCACAAGAAGTGATCTCCTGAAGCTTCCAGGTGCCACTTATTTTGAGCTGTTCTTTCAAAAGCAGACGAAGGAAGTTTTGACACATGTCCTTTGCAATATTCACGCTCATTTTCTGCACAGGCTGGAGTGCGGGACTGGGCTCCTTCTGCTGACTTATCATCTCTTTTCTGCTTCAGAGTAAGACATAATAATTCTTTAACATTCAGTCTCTTATGCCACTGACCATGAGCTGCTCTGAAAAGTCTGGGAATAAAACCGAGTGGCACGATGCATCATCCTTGGTAAATGCTCCAATTACAGAGTGATAACCACAGTTGCTCACTTTTCCCTTTATTATGACCCTACACAGGCAGAGATAGCTGTTTCACCCCTGGCTGCGCAAGACACCATCCAAAAGGCATTAGCTGAAAGCATTAATTCGCAGTTAACAGGGAGTGCACAGCTCTCTGCAGACCTACTCTCTGAAATTTGGGTGAATTCAGCAATAGGCGCTTGCCAAGCCTGAGCTTTGCATATCGTCGATGCACATGCATAAAGGAATTATATTCCTTCTTTTACTTTTTCCTTTTTTTTTATATATTTCTTTTTTTTTTTCAGCAGATGGCCGCTGCGTACAAGTCTCAGAGAAATGATTCACATCAAAAGCTTTCCCTGGAACCCGTGCTATGCAGCAGGCCAGCTCATGACAGCAAAGTACAGTGAAAGTTTACATAGCGAGACTTCATCTGTGTGATACGTGTCTTGTATTTCCATCCTGTTTCTAACAGGTCACCCTTTGATCTGCTCATTATTCTCCTTCATGCTGAAAGGTTTCAGCTTTCCTATACAGAAGCTGATAGAATGAGGGGTTTTATTGTCTCAGCATGTTTGGTTTCCAGCCTCTCACAAAGAGGATGGAGGAAGCGGACCAGATGCTCATTCGGATATGACGGCTTCGGTTATCTCCCTGCTTCCAATCTAGCTGTCTTCTGGGGGTGAATATTCAAGCTCCACGCGTGGCTATCCACTTCATAGCTTTTCCCATCCTGCAGTCTGGTTTCCTCTGCGGTCATGGAGTGGTGCAAAATACATTTTCTCCAGGGCCAGCGTGTCACACGTGTGTCACACATCTAATGATAGTGCTGGAGAAGAAACCATGGAGGCAATTGGTGGTGCTCAGGCCCCACCTGAGCACCACCTGAGTACCTTTGCTCTGCAGCAAAGAACTTTTTCCTATGGCAGCTTATTTTTTTTTTTAATACACTGAATGTACTCTCCTGCCTCCAAACCGTTGCACTTCGTCCCTATCTAATGAGGAGTCCTTACTGTGAAGATATCACAGCAGTTGGGATTGGTCAGAGACTTATTTTTTTCTCCTTTGGAAAATGGGAGAAGAAAGAAAATTTCCTGCCAAAATATAATTTCTTTTTCTTTCTATAATTTACTAATGGTCCTACTATAAAATCGCTTTCTGCTTCTCTCTCTCCTTGACTTCACTTTGACTTCACTTGACTCTCCTTGACTATGTTTAGATAACTTAAGAATTTTTGACCAAGGCTTTGAAAACTAGACAATTTTAGAAGGAAGTTGATACATTAAGGGAACAACTTCCACTAACTCTATTTATATATCTAGGCTTGGTTTTTAAAGTTATAGTTAGGTAATATTTAATATTTTTAACAAATAAAAATACCATTACTTTCTCCTTTCCCAAGAAGCCACAGCTTAAATTATGTAAGAATTATCTGAAAATAATGACATTTGCTTTGCAATCACATCATCAAACCATTTATCAAAGGCAGATACATTTGCTTACTTTGATAGAGCAAGACTGGAAGTTTGTATCACATCTTCATTCCATCAACCTCCTAAAACGAGAGCATCAACAAAGCAGTTTTGTGAACGTTTCTTTTTTTTTGGCATTCACTAACCTAATATATAGAGTTGGAAATCAGTTAGGGCAAGACACTGATCTTATGAAGAATTGATCTGCCAAATCTCTGTAGAGTAGAAGAAATATCAGGAAAATTTAGGCTGTTGAAAGCAATTTACTCGACTAAAAGGATTTGAAAATTGTGAATGAAGAGGATCAATAGTAATATGCAGGAAAACAAAACAAAAAAACTTTTGTTTATATGAGAACCATCTATCCAATGGTAGATTTTCTTACGTGAAATGAAATGGCGTGAGTCCAAGCAAACTGTGAAAGGATTAAAGTGTTTCTCAATATGTGAGTGCACTACTTTTCAGGCACACCACTTTTTCCTGAATAGCTCAGGCCCTGATTTTCTCTCTCACATGCAGGGCCTGATTCAAAACACCTTCCTGCCAGTGGAAAATCTTTATTAGCTTCAGACTCACAGGACACCTTAAAGGAGAGAACGCAGTTGTTTAAAAAGATTGCTTTATTTTTGAGATTTGGTCCATGCATTCACACTAGATGGAGGATATCTCTTGCTTAATTAAAGTCTCCTTAAAAGCACTTAAAAGCAACCCAAGTTCAGGCTATCTGCAAATTATATTCCTCCTAGGCATGACAGACCAGGAAAAGCCCTCGGTTGTCTTATCTACTTGAGGTTGGCCAGGTGACATACTTATCCCAAGCTTGGTAGGGCGATACCTTGCCCTACATTTCATGTAGGTCTTGCTCACGTAGGGTTTCACTGTGACACCCTTCTTATGATGGGGAACGTAGTAGGAATAAAGCACCTATGCTGCTCCATTAACTATGAAACTGGGTAAATAATTAATTTCTGGACGATAACAGAAACAGAGAAAAACTCAAGAACTGAGTGAAAACAAAATGAGGGGTTGCCTTCTCTCTCAGTGAAAATTTTGAAAAAATTTAAATTTTTATTTATGGGCTACCCACAGGGCTTGTTTGTTCTAACATTAAGGAGTTTAACATGCAGTAATTCCCTTTAGCCTTTGTTGAATTCACAATGAAATATATTCCAGTTAAAAAATACCAGAATAAAACTTGCTGGACTTCCCCAAAACAGTATTTAGTTGGGGAAAATGATAAACTAACTTTTTTTTAAACTCTAATCTACCCCTTGACAGAGAATCCTGAATTTTTTTGCATTAAAAAAAAAAAGTTGTAAATTACTATCCTTATTAGTATTATATTTTTTTTTCCTTGTCCCATTGCCATGGAAGGCAATGTTGAGCTGGATCAAAGGAAAGAATTAACACAGTCTTGTAATATGTTTACAAATCATATTTCCTCCCTCCCTTCCTATAAATGGCTGAAACCCACAATTAAATGTAAAGCTTTTGTGAAGTAAAAGCTTATTTTAGTTGCTGATGAGGCAAAAAGTTCATCAGGATGGCAGGACGAACATGATGTCAGCAGCAGTTCTTGACAGAGTTGCAGAACAGCATTGCTATTTCTGGGTTTTCATTCAGTAGTATGAATGATTGATTGCATTCTACATTGCTTTCCATTTTCATAAATTATTGTAAAATTATATATTAAAAGAGTGAGATCTTTAAATACAGAGGGAAGGGGAAAATGCAGTCTGTTTGGCAATTTAGATTCAGATAATCTTCCAAGATCTGAATTTTCATGTGCCGCTGCTGCCGGTGACTGTTTTTTGTGGCTGACCCCTGTTCACCTCATTTGTTGCATCATCTCCGTACAGATCGATGCAGCTGTTTGTCTCATTATTACCTTGATGAGATTAATTATCTCTGATTATGTTAGACCTCTAAAATACGTATTCTGCCAGTATTGTATAACAGAGGAAGTAAGAATTGTTACCCTCTGAAAACAACCTCGCAGCCAGTTGACAGATACTCCTTTTTTAAAGATAAGATTTAAAAGAAGAAAATTGGTATCTTTTTTATTTGATGAAGATTTTTTTTTCCTCCCTGATTGTGATGTAAAATATGTTTAAATATAATATAATCTTGCAAACCTCCTTATAAATGCTGAACGGCTGATAGGTTTGGGATGCTCAGGAGTCTGAACACCTACACTCTCCTCACAGAAGTATGTTTTTTGTGCTGCAGCTGAGACAGGGATTATGAACCAGAAAGCTCCAGAGCTGGACCACAAAGGCAACCTGAAGGACCCCAGTTAGTGCTCTACACGAGGCTTGTGTCACCCATGCTGTACCACATTATCTAGCAAACCTATCAAGTGAATCTATGTGTCTAAAAGGGAAATTTTGTAAAGGTAATAGCAGGTTTACACCTCTTACCTTACTCAGTTGTCACAGGATTGTAGGTCAAAGCTGTGTTCCATCAGAGAGACTGTGTCTTTCTGATCATCCTGATCTTTGGCACTTGAACAGTTTCGTTATGGAAGTGATAACCTGAGCTCATACGAATTGGGAAGAACCTGCCACTTGGTGAGGTGCCCTGTTGCACTCAGATGGCCCCAGGAGCTTCTGCTGTTCTTGTCCTGTAAAAAAAAGTCTGCAGTGCAGCTGCTCCAAAGCTGGAGAACTCCAAATGTGGGATGTCATTCTATCTGTGGTGCTCAGTTCAAATTGTGGACCAAAACCCAGCACTGGGCTGATGTGTGTTTCACTCTTTCCATCAGATGGGGTTAAAAAGCTGGCTGTTTTCCTCTGCATAGAACTTTATTATCAACTTCTGTCAGCCTTCTTGACATTGTTCTGCCAACTATGATGGCACTAGGTTACCTTTGCTGATATTGCTGGACTGTGGTCTTCTCAAGGCAGGCAGGAGAACTTTGAAATGATCTTATGAACATTTTCCTATAGTTTTGGACTTCTCCTTTTAAAAATGGCTCAGGCTACTCAGTGCTTTTGTCCGATCCTAGTTTTTATAGCCCTCTCACCATAGTGCTAAACAGTAGCATTGTACGTTTGCACTTACAGACCTCAAAGACTTCCTTGAAAGAAAACAGGAGGAAGAGAAGCAGAGAAACAGACAGAGAACAAGTCTTGTGTGTCCTGATCACCACTCCAGCTGAGTGGTCTTCAGGGTATCTCAAGTGTCTCTCAAGAAATGATGGAGCAATGTCCAAGAGGAGGTAATGTGTGTTTATCTACACAAGCAGTTTTCTCCATGGTAGCCCATCTTCTTCCTGTCTCTGTGAGCAGAGGAAAAGGTGTCTACTTGTCAAGTTCAGGGGGCATGCTGCTGTGCTTAGCATTGCCTCACAAAGTCCAAATAAGGCTGAAAGCTGCCACTTTTGGCACTGCTTTATATAGGTTATCTTAGGGAAGGGTGAAATTACCTTCTTAGATAGAAGGGGACAGTACTAGGGGAAACCATGGTGAAGCTTCAGGTTTCCGTAAAGAGATATATCTTTGTCTTCAATGAATCACAAAGGTTTTACTGATTTCCCAACTAGGAAAACCAGGAATTACTCTTGCCTATCTGAGAAAAGGTCAAGAGAGGGACTCTTTTCACTTTTTCTTTCCCAGGCGAAACCACCCTGTTTATGTTCTCATTTTCCATTCATGAGGATGGTAGCTGGTACAGAGAGCTGATGCTTTGGCTTTCCAGATTCAGCCGTCTTCACCTTATGAAAATAAATCCATATGCCACAGCCAGTGGATCCTGGACTGCTCCTTTGGGGGCCAGGAGGGGGCCAGGTTTTGCAGATATTCCAGTGGGAAATCTCCCCCCTGCCCTTACACGTGTAACTCCTCTGATACTGAAAGATCCAAAGATGCTTTGTGAAGCCCATCCAGAGCTTTTGAAAACTGAGATGCAGCCACTGCTGGGATGAAAGAAAAGCACAGGAAAAGCTAGACTGGATATACGAAAATGAATACAATTATTCAAACAGGAATTCAAGTCCAAAACACGGTGATGGGGCATTAGCTCCCTGGGAAAGGTGCCATCTACATGAATCACCAAGAAACCTTTGTGATTCTGTCCTCTGCGGTGGCTGGAAATCACATTTCCAGCTCCCGCTTGCCAAAACAGAATGGCTCAGGTCTGGATATGTGTGCTTGCCAACAGGCAGCCTCGCAGGTCTGGGCTTGGTGGCATCGACGCATCTGCATGCGTACACCTTGACGTCCAACGTGTAGAGCACAAGTGTCTCTGTGTCTGAATCACAAAGGCAAAACAAGAAGCTGAGTTCATTCCCACCCTGAATCACACGAGTGCAGCTCCCACTGGCTTGCTGGAGGTCACCACTTCCACCACGGGAACAGCAGTCTGCCTCTTGAGCAACTGCAGGACGTAGAAACATCTGGGGCATCCTTGGGTGTTCACTACGTGCTTTCCTACCGTGTACTTTATCGACTGCATGAACCAAAAAGCATTTTAAGGAGCTTTCCAGATGGATAAAGAAATTACGGGAGATTGAACTATGAAGCCTTGATGAGAGTCAAGGTCACGATTGCACAGAAGCATTGACTGAAGAGGAGTACATAAACTGCTCGATGAAGAACTTGATTCCTGCATGTTTAAATATTCACAGCACCTACAAGTTTTGGTGCTACTCTGTGAAATACAGCTTCATTTGCCAGTGAATCAGGCTTATAAAAATGGTAATTGTGAAGTGCGGTTGCTAACTGTATCAAGAGAAAAGGGATTTTACATGTAATGGAGATTCTTTTTAATGATAAATTATCTAGCTCCTGGCTACCATGTATGAGCTCTATTAACTGCCAATAAATTGTTCATCGTTAAATCTAGTTCACTCTTCTTAATTAGGCCAAGGGTTTTTTTTTCCCATTAAATCTTTTCCCTACTTTAATATGGAGAGATATTTGAAATCCCAATGATCTTAACAGCTGCACCAAACACTACTGTAGAGTCACTTAAGGACTGGTGTTACACAACCAAAATCTGGAAAGATCTGAAAACATATGCATTATACAAATCAGGGTTTGAAACACACGGTTAATAGAAGTGCCTGGTTATAGCTACAGCAAAATTCTGAGCCTATTATTCAGTTTGAAAAAGCCCACAGCAACACACATAAGCCTGTTGGTTCTAGAAAAGATGCATACGGTTACCTGGTTACTTGAAATGGATTAAAAGACATGTGGTACAGAAAAATAAGTAAGGAAAATACTAAATCTATGAACTGCTGGTTAGAGACCTCTGGGTGACGACTGCATTGGAACAAAATACAGGATATTTCAGAGAAACAGAGATAAATTCATAGAAAGGCAGAGATTACCTTTCTGAAACCTACTTCATGGACTGTTCCTGGAGATGAAAGAGATTTCACTCCAACTACAGCACTAATTTTTTTTTTTATTTTTAACGTTAATTTTATTGCTAACTTTCATTTGGCAGTGCACCATACCTGTAGTCTTAGCCTCACCTAGCCCAATAGATCTCCATGGTGCCTCACCAGCACAACTTAGTGATTCTAAACAAGGGTCTAAATACAATGTTGTCCAGAAAAGGTGATTAAGATTTGGAGGTGCTGGCTTTCCAGTGTTGGAAACCTGAGTTTCCCTTCTACCTTTAGTTGCCCACCTGAAATAATGGGGGCAAGTGCACGAAGTGTATTTGCTTTATGCATTATGGCTCACTTTGCATTGCTGACTGGCTCTCTGGGTACCATTTAAGGTTCGGACTTAATCAGTCAGCAATTTTCCTACTTCTCCTGCAAGACATGAATCTTTTTTTCTTCAGGGCAGACAGGGGGGCTGGACTTGAGCGACAGCAATTGCAACTGCAGGGAATCCCAGTTGTCAGAGCCGGGGTTGAGTCAAGTTCATGTGACTTTTCCCAGGGGATATAGTTAGCAAATCTCCCTGACAGAGGCTGGAGGCAAGAAGAGATCAGATGTGTGAGGGCTAAAAACGTGTTTGTGTGCACTGAAAGATATCTCCTCTCTATCTGCTGAGCAATTAGGAGCCGATTAGACAATTGCACCCCTGCGTTATGCCCTTCCTGCCAGCATCCTTTTTCTGCCTACTTTTTAGCCTAGTCCGGCAGACTTCACATCAGTGGGAATTTCAGGGCATTGAACACGTACTGTCCAGATTGAGCAGTGAGAAGGGGAAAAAAACCCAAACAAGCAAACAAACAAAAAGACTGTAGATTTTAAATTTTATTAAAAAACATCAGCTCCATGGTAACTAACTTCTGGGGCAGAACAAATGCTTATTTTGATTTGAATAGGATTTGAAAATTTCTAAAAGCTATATCAAAACACTCAATTTTAACTATTTGCTTTGGTATCAGTATTTTATATCAATTTATACAAACATACATCTTTCCAGAACAAAATATACTGCATATGAAAAAAGAATAATTTCTACTCTTTCCCAATTTTAGGGGGCATAAGGAGGGATGTATGAATTTGGTTTGATCAAAACAAGTATTATTTTCTCCAGCAAGATTCTTATCATTAAGTTTTATTTGGTGTGTGGTATTTCAGTGTAATTTAATCTGGTCCAGCAGGTATTTATAGAGGCTCATCCTTCAGATATAAAGAAATTCTTGTGAATTATGTATATTTACTATACCAGTTACAACACATTTACTCTCTTTGAGCATTAGAGATATTTATTCTTGCTTTCCACCTTCCCTGCTCTCCCCAGCACTCTTTCACACTTCCTTCCAAAAAGGCACATTCAAAACATTAATTTTAAGTGGTCAATTTAAATCAGATAGCAGCAGAAGGCTGCTTCTCCTCCTCTCCCTGCACAAGCCAGGTGCCCTCCAGCTTTTATTGTTTCCCAGCAATGTTTCGTCTCAGTGGGTTACAGCATTACAGCAGACTTAATAATCAATAGCCAACCTTCTCACTTCAAAAATATTCTCAGCTCTATTAGGTTGGATATGTTTGATGGAATGTTAGGCATTTTGTAAAAGCGCCTACAAATCAGAGAGCCACTGGCTTGGAGGACAAATGTAGATTCATTCCTTTCTCCTACCTGTTTTATAGGATATTTGTGTTCCTAGTTTCACTTCAATAATCAAAATATCACTAGTGGATTGTCAGTGAGTGGTTTAATTGATGTTTAAATTCAGAATTAAATATCAGCATTTAAACCACATGCAAATCAATGCTAGTCACTAAAAAGGGCAAACTGAGCCTGTGGATCAAAAAGCATAAACATGTCCTAAATTTTATCAGTAGATTTATTGCTTCTCTCGCCTTCCTCCAAGGTTTTGATAAGGTGTAATCTCTTGAATGTTGCAAATTAAGGGCCTATTTTTTCTCCACGTCTTTAATAACAGTAAAGCACAAATTTAAAAGCAAAATTTTGAGTCACTCTTTAACTCCTCCTTTCAGACAGTCATACCTGCAGCTGAACACCAGATTAAAGGAAAACTATTGTGAGTTCAATGTAAAACTTTTCCCAACTCAGGTTAAAAAAAAAAAAAAAATCAGTTTAATATATTTTTGGAGTCTGATCTTTCAGTGTTGTAAACAACTTCAAGTCCTGTCCAATCCAATAAATCCTTAGGACATCCATTTTAATCAGAATGCACTCAGCATCTTTCAGATTAGTTCCTTGAATTGTAACATAATTATGTTTATTTTGCTTCTGTTTCCTTTCTTACTGCAGCAATGGTTTGCTCTTCTAAAATATTTGTTATAGAGCTTATAAATAATTGAACCTCTACTTTTCAAGGATAAAATCATGAGAGAAAAATAAAGTTTTAGATTTCCTGTTCATAAAATATGTTTTCAACCTTTCATCTTTTAATTTAAATGTATCTAAGTGATGTCTCAAGTCTTTTATGAATAATTAGTGCACAATATTAACTGACAAAGAAATCATACTGAAACTACTACTTGCTGTAATTAAATACTGCTGCATTAAATAGGTTCTGGCCATATTTTTTTTTTTCCACCACACAAAGTAATTTTAAACAGAAACAAAAATCAAGAAGGAGACTGAGGAGCAGCCCAGCCTTTCTCCCTTTCTGCGCTGTGTTCTGGAGAGGGGACCTTGAGCAGGATAACGATATCTCCAGCTCAGCAACTCATCTGCCCTTTGATTTTAACACATCCCAGTCTCTGCCTCGCCTCTTCCTCAGAGCTGTCTCAGCTCATTGAAATGGGGGACGTAATAAAAGAGAGTATTCAGCTCCATGAAGGATTCTGCATCTAGCAGTGTGAGGGGGTTTCACCGATGAGAGGTGGGACAGGGATCTGAGACATCCTCACCTCCATGTCAGCTCTGCAGGATGAAGGGTGATGCTCGGCTCCTGGCTCTGCAGGCACAGCCTGGAAGCCCACACCTCACTGTCTTAACCACAGCACTTCTTGGGCAAAGTTTTTTTTTTTTTACCTTTGCTGACATTTCTTGTCTAATAGCAATGTCAGGATTCACTGTTACTGAAACTCCAGATTCACCCAGGATTGATGAATATCAGCGCTGGGAGAGGGAGGGATGAAAAAGCTGCTGAGTATTTACACGGACACCTTGGAAGCCTACTCCATCATCTCTGCCTCGGGGTAATACTTAATATTAAAACAGGGACCTGCTGAACAAAAAAACTCACGTTCTTGTGCAACAACGTGGGAGAAACTGGTTGTCATCTGGTGGAACCTGGGTCTGAAATGAAGGTGCTGGAAAGCATGCAGTTAGTCCTCTGTGGAGTCACGTTGTTGGAAAAGGCAGGCTTAAGAACACAAAAGAATGAAAAGTTTTGTTCCAGGTCTTATGAACTAATAAGGAACATAGTCATGGGGGGGGATATCTGGGGAAAAAAAAAAAAAAAGGCATGTAAAAGTTATTTTTCACACTAGCTCTGTCTGGCCCTGGATAATGTCTTACCCATAAAATAATCTCGGCAAGTGTGGAAGCTATTGACAGGTCTGCGTTATGGAACCGGGAATGCCGGAGAGCAGCTGCCTGTTACCTCCTGTCAGTCTGGAGGGAAAGAGAAGAAAGGAAACACAGACAAAATGTAAAAATAAAGAGATGATCATCCTGTGGAGTACCCAGGGCCACCGCCTCCCCTCACCCAACTCTTCCCCTGCTCTCCCTCAATGAACTGTGAAAAGACCTGGAGCTATTATAGAGCTACAAAGAAATAAGGAACTGGTACCAGATGGGACCTCTTGTCTCCATCTCTCTCCAGCCCAAACAATCTGCTACAGAATTTAGAAGAGAAGGGTGGAGAATCTAATAGTGTCTCAGAGTCGGAAAGATGGCTCTGGCTCGAGCACTGCCAGCCTGTTCTGGAGGAGGATTATTATTATTCCGTGTGCCAAAGGATATGGCTATTTTTCTCTCTCACTCGCTCTTTGCAACAAACATTTGGCTACTATTAGCCAGCTGGCAAATAGAGACGAAACATCACGTACCACTTGGTACGGAGGGTGCCACGCTTTGCCAGCCCCGCCGCGGTCTGCCTGCCGGCGCCCACTGCCGCGCCGTGCCCCACGCCCGCTGCCCCCTCTGCCCCCCCAAAGCCTGGGGGTGGGAGAGGGGTAAAAGGGAGATCTGGCCCCAGGGAGAGGGAACGTGGGTCCGTGGCACCCTGAGGAGATGTCTCCTGGGAGAAGGGGGACAAGATCTGGCTGGGAAGAGATGGTGGCGCAGCGGTAACAGGCCTGGAAATGGATTCCCCTGTATAACCAGCTCCCTCCCCTGCGGGTAGCCAGGACAGAGGGCAGAAATGCCAAAATTGGGTGTGGAGAGAGTGTCGTTATACCTGATGTGGAAATGGATCCTCGGGAGCTGGTGTGAGCAAGCAGCAGAGCAAAAGAGGCACATTCTGCTCTCAGCTCCCCCCCTGCGATGCTGCCTGGATGTGTAACTGAGAGCAGGATCTGGACCCCTGCCACTCTTCCCCTTCCTCCTGCTCTCCAGCTTGCTCTTCTCACTGCCTCTCCTCTCATACACTTATTTTTCCACTCCCTTTTCTTTATTTTTTTTTTTCCCACCCTGATTTTTATAAGTGTTTATTTTATTTTTTTCACCGGTCATGTCAAAGACCAATCAATTACTATTTTTCTTTTACACTTAAGCGTTCCTTTTTTTTTTTTTCTCAAATAATTTTTGGGTGTAGAGTATGAGGTGCATTTATTTCATTGGCAGGCAATATCCCAGTGACCTATATTTAGTTATACGGTAGCCTGGCAAGCTGAGTATTTCAATACTTCTAATTGTCTCCTCCCAGAGTTAACATTCAAGACTTGAATATTTGCTCTTGGAACAAACAATGCCGTGTGGTATCATAAAATTGTTCCCAAAGATTTTACAGCAAAACTAAGTAGCTATTTACTTTAAATATGCCAATTAAGCGTTACTAATGTACAGTACATTTCTAGGCTAAGGATGATTGATAGTAGCATGCAGTGAAATGTTCTAAAACTGCAGTTGGAAAATGTAAATGTACAAAATGAAAAAAAACCCACCACAACCTCACCAACTGACAGCACTATTTACATGTTTCAAAACAACGCTTACAAATTGTTCTTTTATTGTTCTTTAAAGCTTTTTCTGCTCTGCTCTTCAACAAGGTGGTAGGCAGTGCAGCCTTATCAGAAGTTCTTTAAGGCTAGAATATTGTTTATAGTATGTAGTTCTAAAAGATCTTATTCCAGTTTCCTTTATTTAATGGCAATATCATTGATTTGGGTGTAGAGTTGTGTAGAACAGGGGCTTGCAGAAAACAAGAATTATGTTGTGCAAAAATGTCAGGGTTTGCAGGTGTGGGGTATTTATTTATTTATTTATTTATTATTTCTTATGAAAGCAAAGCAAATCATTTCAATGAGAGAGAAAGAGAATGAATGAAGACACTTCACATCTCCAGAATAGCCCAACAGAATTTTTGCCAGAGCCAATATGCTTTTTTTTTGAGTTTCAAAATTGATAGGTTTGTGATGTGATTAATTCTCTGACCCTGGTGGGGAAAATGGTCCACTTTGGTTGATATTCAGCATACTGACTACTGAAACACTAAAAAACATCCAACAGATATTCTGTGGCCTGGTTATGGTAGTAGTGTACCATTCCTGGTGCTTTTGGGCTATCTTCTGCCTTAAAATGGGGCTTATACTTTTGACCAAAGCCATTGTCTCTTGTTTCTGTTCCATTATTCCGAGAGGAATTCAGCATGTTATTGTTTGCAAAGAAGACCAGTTATTCTCCTCCAAGCTGGAAAATTTTCTGCAAACCCCCAGATTTTTGACTGGTTGCAGTTGTGAGAAGGTATAACTAATTTTTTTTTTTTTTCCCTCAGAAAAGGATTAATCAAAAGAGATGCTGACCATTTGCACTGGAGATTTATCTTAAAAACAAATAGTAATAAATCATCTGCCTCTTGCCATATTAGGTAGGCGATTGAAAAGATTAATTAGTGTAATTTGCTTTACTGCTGTCGGGACCTGATCCTATACATGCGCTTGATGACCTCCATTTTTATTGGCTCCTGAGGTTGCATGGAAGTCGAGGGGTGCATTTCTTCTGATTTTAATGAGCTTTGGATCACGTTGCAAAAAAATACAGAAATAACAGGCAGCGAAACTCCTATCAGCAAAGAATTCACTTAGCTGGGTGCCCATTTTACCTGACGTATTTGTACTGAGTAATTTGACAGCAGTGGAGTATGTGAGGTTGAGCCATACACTGTCATTTCTTACTAACAACACTCACTGGCTTTGTGAGACAGTGTTAATAAGCACATTTCAGTTTCAAAGGCATCACCTGCATTATTCTTTCGGATTCCAACAGGTACAGCAAATAGACACTTGTTTGTGATGGAAAGGTCTTGACTCAGTAAATGGCTAATGAAAAAGTAACTTATTTGTAGTGAGGCCCTTTGTGATTTCTCTTGACAATCAAAGTCCAGCAACTACATTTCTAGGAAAAAAAAAAATATAAAATTTTTTAACGCAGTGGACAGCTTTCAAGACACTTATTTGTCATTTTTACACTTAAGATTTTCTTTGTTATTTTTAAGGAACATACTGAAACCTTTTCTTATGTTCTCTTATACTAGAATCTGTAGTGCTTGCCCACTTTCATGCCACTTAACAAAGCAAAGTTGCTCCAATGTCTTGTCTCTGATTTTACTTTCCAATAGTATTTAAAGTTCTGGACAGGGAAGAGATTTTTCTAACCAAAACCATCATGGTCAAGAAACCTCACATTTATGAAAAGTGGTCTTCCCACCAGCACCATCCATTAGCAGTCACCTGCAGCAGCAGCACCAGCAGCCAAAAATTGTCAAGCCATCTAGCAGCCAGGATTATTCCCAGGGACAAAGAATAACCGGTGACACTTAACTCTCAAAAGATATTGGGTCTTTTGTTTGTTAAATGGCTTGCAATTTCAGGAATAGCACATTAACCATTTGTAGTGGAGAGCATAAATGGCTATAAAAGAGACCTGAACCTTCTTGTCTGAAATATTCGTGGTCCACTGCTGCTAGCAGCCTGGCACACCTGGGATGCATTGTTCCCTCTCTCCTCCTTAATTTCCTTCCTCCTTATCATGTCAGTTTTTACGTTACCTTATTAAAAATGCATTGCTGTTATAAACTCCTGAGTAAAATTCCTTCCTGAGCTTACAGCACAGGGGCAGCAGCTTGGATAGCAAGCTGTTGATCAGATGGGTGTGTGCTGGAGAATGAAGAGTCTCTCATGGACCCACCACTACCCACAAGAGCTCTATACCCACCCATTCCAGAAGAGATTGGGGTGATTTGGTTGTTTCAGTGCCTGTGCTCCAAAATAGGTCCATGCAACAATCTGATTAAAAAAAAGACCACCTGATTTTTATTTTTTTTCCCAACTGTTCCACCATTTCATATCTTTTTTGAAGTAAGTAGTTGGCTTAAGACAAATTTATGCTTTCTCTGATATTTTTTTTTTACTTCCAGAAAACTTTTGCCATTCCTATCTCTCCATTGTACTACAGTTGCCATTATTAAAGACCAACTGCAAATGGTGAACTAAAATAGATAGGCCTAAACATTGCTTTCTTTTGATTTTAAATACATGTCTAATTGCCAAAGTAAGTTTTTATTCAAATTCCTGTCATAAAAATAAAATATGTCCTATATACCCTGCCTTCTGTGGTGCTTGTGTGTAAGTTTGTGGGGAGTGGGAGACACTCCAAACCTCAGCAGAGGGTAAGGGGTGGGGAAGACACAGAAGAGCTCTGTTAAAGATGCTGTTGAAGAACCTCACCTCTCTTTGTAGCCTGGGTGGAGAGGAAAGCTCTCTTGGAACCCTGTGATAAATGGGGCCCATGCAGCTTGTGGAAGCATTTCCTCAGTGTGTTGGAGAAACAAAGAGGCAGAGTAGCAACATCAAAGGGAATGGATCCATGCTCAAACTTCCATTTCATTAAAAGAGAGAGATGTGGTTTCCTTTTTTGCTCCTTTTTCTCTCTGTAGAAGAGTCCCAGAAATTCTACCCCAGGTGCAATCAAGTCCTCTGTAGTTTCAAGGAATTAAAATGACATTACACGTCTAATTTTTGGGGACCTGATCTCAAGATACTCACTTTCTTAGATGAGGAATTGCTCACCTTTAATTGCCTCAAGTTGGGCATCTGAAAACTGGAGCCCTTGAGATGATTAGTAAGTGTAGAAAAATTTGGCTCTGGTTCATACATATGCTTGCAGAGAGCAGACATCAGGCAGAGGTACTGCACCAAAGAGCATGTGTTTTCAGACGTACACCCATATGGGATATCTTTCAGCCTATCTGCAAGGGTTTTAATTGCTCTGTCAATGACTTAGTTGCATACCGGAGTGTGTATGGATGGTAAATTAAAAGAAAATAAGAATGAGGTAGGGACTTGACATCACATGCCAAGATTGCATTCCTCATTAATGTTGCTACAGGGAGAGGAATTTGTTTTGCTGGCCAAAAGGTGGTGGGTACTAGACAAAATAATTCTATATTTGGAAATTTCTGGTGAACAGAGTGATTGACAATTAGGAGAAGAAGGAAAAAGAAAAAAAAAAGTTGTCTTGGCTCTGCATTTCAGATCTTTTGCTTGGGTCATACAGTTCAGAGTTCAAAAAGTTGTCTTTTGGGAACTCTGTGTTCAACTTTCAGCCTTGGAAAATATGAAAGAATATTTCAATGATACACAGTCAATGCTCAGTAGTAGTGGGAATCCTAGAAATATTACTCAGTAGTGCGAGGCCTAAATCTTGTTCTACTTTTATTAAAGCTGTGGGAAGTCTATGGTAGTCCAAATAACAAAATTCTTGAACAAATACTTTACTGTTATTCAAACATATTTATAAAAACATATCATTGCTGTAAGACCTATAAACCATGGCTGATGAAGTCCATGTTTTTGCAGTGACATCCATTTTTTTTCATGCTACTCTCACAGTTTCAGTGACGTATTCACAGATTCTGGTGGATTTGGCACACTGAAAGTATCTTCTCTTGGCAAACAGAAGCAGTTAAACAAAGACGGCCAAGTTAACTTTAGCTCCATTTAAAACACAAGGAGAAAAGGAAAGAAAACAACCCCATAATAGTGTTCTTCAGGTTGAAGTGACAAAAATAATCACATTAGCCAATAGCAATCAAATGCAGCAATCACACCAGGGGGCTGAAATCCTACATGACCCTAAGAGCACAAGATCACTAGGAACACACTGTGCGACTACATTTAATATAGACAGTTTAATGAAAAGACAAGAACAGGCTCCAAAACCATTTTCCATGTGAGTTTGCTACTTAACTCCAGCCTTCTTAGAGAGACAGTGGTTACTTTGAACAATGCTACTCAAAACCTTTGCTGGCAAAATCCTTGGAGCCAAGGATTTCTGTAGAGAGAGTGTATTAGCAATTTGCCATAAATTGAAAGAAGGGAGTTTTCATGAAAATCTTTAGCTTGCTTACTACAAATGCAGAAAAAAAATATTATATTTGTAAAGTCTTATTACCTGTCTGTTATCTATGGGTTGCTCTAAGTATTCACCATGTTTTCCAGAGCTCTGTCCCTCACCTGCACTCCTTGGATCCCAAAGTGGACAGACTGAGCTCCTTTGTGAGTTGCAACCAGCCACCCAAACATATGCTGAAAATACCCCTTCCTCCATTACTTTTGAGGTGCCAGCCTGGTCGCTGGTACCTGCAGAAAGGCCCTTCCTAATATATTTTGTGATTAGTACACTCAGAGGTGCATTCCTACCTAGTAGTGGTGGTCTTGAGGCTTTCTGCTTTGGGATTGTTTGAGTTTTCCTGGGCTGTGACATCGTGTGCAATGACTGGAAAGACCCCATGAATCTCAGTAAGTGCTGGAGGGATACAATAAAGTGGAGGTAGAAGAGTACATCTGTTTGAAACAGTATAAACTCCTTTTCATGGAAGTTAAGGCCAGGAGAATTCGGCCTCTCCCCTGCACTGGAGAGATTAAATTCATGAATGAAATGCTGCAGCTATGGACCTGAAGAGCGAACAGCCTTGAAACAAGAGGGATGAATTCAGAGAGGCTGGGGATGATTTAACACAAAACCAGCTGTTTGTCATACAGCAGAGCTTCATCTTGCTATAGGTGAATGATATCATCATTTGTTTTAACAAAACAAATGCGCAAACATATGTGCAAAATGTGAGTGAACCTTTTCCACGTGATGAAGCAGTTTAGTGTTATACACGTTTTCTGGAGTGAACTTTGTGAACTCTTGCTTAGAAACAAAGTTTTTCTTTATCTCCCCCTGGAATATCAATTATTGTGGACATTTTAGTCATAATATTTGTTACCTTCACCATCAGCCTGATGGTGGTTTACACATGCGGTCAAAGATGAGCTCAGATGGTCACAGTGGATGTATTTTACTTCAGAAAATATGACTGTGGCCCCAATTATCAGGGAGAAGATGCCTTCACAGGCTAAAATAGCACTCCAGAGTTGATTTCTGTACAAAAGTTACATTTCCTTATCCCCATACTCCCTTATTCACTTATGTATCAGTGAAAGAAGAGTAAACATATAACAACTGCTTCTTGGCATGATTGCCAGAGTGCTCAAAATCAGAGGAGTTATTTGGAACTCATACTTCCAAATACTGTTGCTTTGAATAAAATACTATTTAAAAAAATCATAGAAACATGGAATGGTTAGGGTCAGAAGGGAGATTAAAGATCATCAAGTTCCAACCCCCTGCCCTTGGCAGAGACACCTCCCACCAGACCAGGTTGCTCAAAGCCCCATCCAGCCTGGCCTTGAACCCCTCCAGGGATGGGGCAGCCACAGCTTCTCTGGGCAACCTGGGCCAGAGTCTCAACACCTTCACAGTAAAGAATTTCTTCCTGGTATCTAATCTAAATCTCCCCTCTTTCAATTTAGAACTGTTACCCCATTGTCCCATCACTCCACTCCCTTGTAAAGAGTTCCTCCTCTTCTCTCCTCTAACCCTCTTTAGGGACTGAAAGGCTGATATAAGGCCTCTTCTCAAGGCTGAACACTCCCAATTCTCTCAGCCTGTCCTCACAGCAGGGGGGCTACAGCCCTTGGAGCATACTTGTGGCCTCTTCTGGACTCGATCCCACAGGTCCATGTCCTTCCTGTGTTGAGGACTCCAGAGCTGGACACAATATTCCAGGTGGGGTTTCCTCAGAGTGGAGCAGAGGAGCAGAATCCCCTCCCTTGCCCTGCTGGCCACGTTTCTTTTGATGCAGCCCAAGATGTGGTTGGCTTTTTGGTCTGCCACTGTGCACTGCCAGCTGTTGTTGAGCTTCTCACCCACCAACACTCCCAAGTCCTTCTTCTCAGGGCTGGTGTGAGCCCATTCTCCACCCAACCTGTATTTGTGCCTGACCCAGTGCAGGACCTTGCAGTTGGCCTGATTAAACTTCATGATGCTTGCACCTCTCCAGCTTGTCCAGGTACCTCTGGATGGCATCCCTTCCCTCCAGCTTGTCGACCACACTGCACAGCTTGGTGGTGTCAGCAAGCTTGCTGAGGGTGCACTCTGTCCCACTGTCTGTGTCACCAACAAAGATGTCAAACAGTACCTGTCGTACCAGCCCCTGAGGAACACCACTTGTTACTGGTTGTCACTTGGGAATTGAGTTGTTGACCACAACTTTCCAGCCAGTTCCTTAGTCTCTGAGTGGACCATCCATCAAATCCATGCCTCTCTGATTTAGAGGCAAGGATGTCGTGCACGGCAGTGCCAAGTACTTTGCACAAGTCCAGGTAGATGATGTCACTTGCTTTTCCCTTATCTACCAATGCTGTAACACCATCATAGATGGCCACAAAATTTGTATCAGCCTTATAAAAATATACATCAATTTACAAGAGGCAATTATCAGCCTTGAGGCTGGGAGGGAGCTAGTCATACTGCAAACTGAATGGACAGCAATAAGGGCTAATGGAGAAGAAATATGACCACTGTTTCCAGCAATGAGACCACAAGTTGGGAAATTTTGGCAAAACTTTAATATCTCACATCCCATAGACAATGCTGATGATTGCAGGTAACTTTCTGAGGATTGGGTCTGTCTGGTTAGGACCGAGTGATGAGACACCTAATAAATACTTGCAACAATCATACCACTGAGCTCCAGTTCCCATATTCAGTCATTTCTTAAAATGATTTTTATTCCTTAGTGTTTGTGAAGATAGAAAGCTGCAGGTAAAAAGAATTATGTTATACTCTTCAAGGAGGGAGAGTGTGCAGTTTAAGCCAAAAGATTCAAAAGGCAAAAGTGTTTTACTGAATTTTGAATTCTTATTTCCTTTGAATACAAGATATGTTGACCATATGTGCGTTAGGTCCTACCTGAATCTCTTCTCATCCATATATCATCAGTTTTAACACAGGATATAGCATGACTGGCAGACAATCTGGAATCAATCTGTTTATCTTTAAAATGCTGCTGAAAAGTTTTAGAAGTTGCAAGGTCCTGAACTGGAAACAAAATCTTGGAAGTAACAACAAAGAAGTATTGGAAAGACAGACAATAACTTCAGAGTCTTCTATCTGGATCCTGTTGTGCAAGAGCATATATGCCATCTCTCAGAAAACCATTTCAGTGGAATAAAGTCTTCCTCGTTTATTAATACAACCAGGAATCAACCAGGCAGTTTTTAATTAGCATTGTAATTTTCAAGAAGTGAAAGACGGTTGCTTTATAGACTTCATATGCAGCTCAGAAGGGGCTCCAAACACAGCTGCATTTGTTTATAATATACTGCTATTTTTTAAGAGGATGCATCTGAGATACTGTATGTACTTGAAGACCTTGTGCTGCATAGCTAGAAAAATTTTATCAAAAGCCATGAATTCAGTGTATTGCAATTTTGCTCTCTGATGCTTTTCTAAGCATTAGAAGTCATAGGCTGTAGATGGTTTGCAAATAACCACTCTAGAAGAAAGCTTCCACATGTATATTAATAAGAATAATATAAATATTCCACAAATAGATGACTGCTTATTGAGGGGCAAGTATAGGGCAAATCTTCTGTGTTTTGTTTGTTCTGCATTTCTGCAGTATCTGACATTTAACTGCAATATTTTGCATTCCTTTATCTCTGATATTCAAGGATCAGACAAATGCTTTACAAACATCAGTGGGCTAAGTCTCAAAACATTTCTGAAAATAGGACTTGTACGTGCCTGACGTTTATTTCTACAGTTCATAACTTTCTTACCATTCACATTATCCCACTGTTTTCTGAATTGAATATAATCATCTTAGCAGGGTTCCTAGTGGACCTTTCTGCTCTCATGTAGTAGGTTCTGCTTTAAACTATATGTGTTTTTCATATTTTACATATTTCATTGTCAACTAAAAGAAAAAAAAAATTGCCCCTTGCCTTAATAACAGCAAGATTATAGATTAGCTTCACAAAAAATTATAATAATAATAATAATAACTACTATTATTCATAAGGGACATGATCTGATTTCAGGACCTGCAGAGCTTCTATTGATTTCTGGAGGAGAGACAACATAACTGAGGGACAAGTCTGGGTATAAGTTCCCGAACTAATGAACTACTCATAGATACTGCACCTTGTGGATGATGAACACAAAAAAGGAACCCATTTTTTAGTGCCTACCTTGAGGCTGTTATAAGTAATATCTTTCAAAATTTTGTTTTCTCCCTTAAGGTCACTTTTTAGGGACATTTCATCCTTTTCTACTACAACTTGCAAAGGCTGATAGGCTCATGCTTATTAAAAAAATCCATTGCCAAGGGGATGGATTGTCCCCTTGGGGGAAACAAGGCTGTCATAAGATGCAGATTCTCCCCTGTTGTTTTCCATCTGAGCCATGTTGAGCACTTTATTGATGAAAGAAATAAGCAAAGGTTTCACATTTGGCTCATACCCCTTCACTGCCCATAATTATTCAAAGTGTCTTAAAGGACTTGCATAATCTAAGTTGGTAGGGCTTGAAGGTGAACTGAGGGAAGGTTTCCAGGCTGATTTCCATAAAAACTGTAACTTCTCCATGCTCACAATAGGCACAGCACTCGATGTCTCATGCCCAAGCTCTTGCTGCAGCTAACAAGATGCAGCCAGCATTTCTGGCTGGAGCTCCTGGCTGGCTCTCCTGTACTCTCTCCGAACATGTGGCTCGGTCCTGTGAAGTACTGACTGTTTTCTTCTCCCCTAGAAGTCGATGGAAACTGTTTAAAGTGCCCAGCGGTTCTGAGGATCAAGCACACACACCAAAAAAATTGCTATTGTTTGGAGACTGAATTGCGGTAAGCCCCGCTTTTGTACCGTGAGTTCATTACTATATATGTTCACATTTCCCCACAATTCCTGCTTAGACATATTTTGAACAGCCAGCCCCCGTGTTTTATTTGCTCAATCTGGTGCTAGTTTAGAGACATTTTGTTTTGTTTAGGTTTTGTTTTTCCCCACGGGGTATAGACTTACTTTCACTAGATAGGGAAGTAAGGATGGCTCCAGGATGACGAGCATCGAAAAATCAATCAAACCAGCTAAGGCTCTGCATCTTAAGCACCTACACCTAATCAAGGGGACCAAAGTCTTAAATAAAGGCATCCTTTCTTTTTTTTTTTTTTTTCTTTTTTTTTTTTTTCTCCCCTCTTGTATTTTCCAGCAGCATTCCAAATTTTCGGTTTATTTCCCATTGCTAGTCATATATATAATGCTCTTAAGTTATTTGCTGTCTACTAGTGAAAGAGATCACTGCAACTCCTGCTTCAGCAAGGAACTGAAGTGCAAGCTTTCCTCCCAGCACATGGTAATTCCCTGTGCAGTCAGTAGGACCAGTTTTTTAAAGTTTAAATCCCTTGCTGAATCCTGGTCCAAAACCATGAGGACACTGGGAATACTTTTTCATTTATTTATTCAGCTTCCCTTGAAGGACAAGGGGGAAAATTTTATATATGAAAAAAAATAAAGGAAATTAACAGAGTAAGAAGCCAAAGTGAGCTTTTTCTTCAAAAAGCAAATTTACAGAAACTTCCATGGAAGGTTATAAATCCTACACTGTTTGCCCGAGAGACTTTTCTAATCACTTGGGTAAACATGGGAGGTAGACTGGGTAAATACATATCTAGGATAGGCTAAATATTGAGGTATTTTAAAGGAATATTTATTGAGTTAAATATATTTATGTATACACACACATACACATTGGTACCTGAAGAATATATATTTTAGAATACTACCTCAGAGCCATAACAACTCTTAGGTGTACAAATTTGGCAGATGGAGGAATCCAATTTAAAAATCAATATTAAACAGATAATGAAAAAAATTATTCTATTAAATTATGGAGTTTCAGTACATAAACGGTAATATTTTCTCAGTTCAGTGCTATAAGAAGTCATAAATCTGATGGAATCTCAAAATAACATTAGCAACTGTTGTTCATTTGTATGAAGCCTATAGAAATGAATTGGTGTTGTTTAAATAGCAGTTTCTTTTCTAATGAGCATATTATACAGTCATTGCCTTAAAATCAAAAGGACAGATGAATAGTTGGCAAAATTCTACTTGCTATATACTTTCTTGGATGATAAAGTTTAAGAAAGGAAACTTGAAACAAATCACTTGTAAGTGAAACTTTTACATTAAGAAGAAAACTGAAGCAGCTTGAAAAAGTGAAATTAATCCTGCAGATGATCTTTAAAATTCTCTGCTATGGACACTGGAAACTTACTATATGGTATTATTCATCTCGTTTAAAATGCCCTTGGTGGCAGACAGACCTTAGTGAACTTTGCAGGAAGATGTTTTAATTTATGAAGTGTATACCAGGATGATTAAAGAAATAAACACTAAATCAATGTTCTGACAACTGCCATTGATGGGAAAGCTTCTAGAGGGGCATTAAAAAACAAATTCAAGCGACGATGTGAAAAAAAAAGGTAAATATCGGGCAGGAAGATAGATATTAAGCCATCACTGGTCACAGGCAAAATGCCTTTCCCTCTCTCTCTCTCTCTGGCCAGCAGCCCTTGTAAATGAAGTTGTTACTGAGAACAGTTTTTACTTAAAATGAGTGAATTAGAGAAAACGACCCAGTTGCCACTTAAGGCAGCTGCCTGTACCGTGAGTGTGGCTGGTGAGACAAGTGAGAAAGCAGATATCAAATCTTTGCTGTTTAGACGCAGACAGCTGCTAATATTTTTTAATTATGATTTGTTGCCTCTCTTCTCCCAGCCATATTTTACTTTGTGGCTGGACTCCCTGTTTCCATGTAAGCTTCCTCCGGGAGCACAAACTGCTGACTCCACACCTACAGACAGAAGTGCCACAACATAAATTAAGTTTAGGAAAAAAAAAACCCAACCTAAAAAAAAAACCAAAGCCAAACAACAACAACAACAAAAACCACCACACAAACCCAACTTGTTGCATTTGGGGCGTGGGGTTCCAGGGCAGATAAAAAAGCCACCGTGCAGCTGCCTTGTGTGAAACCCTCCAGCTGAGCACTGATAAAATTTATCACAGGGGCACACAGAGGAACGAGCAGCTCAGCAGAGGAGCCTGCGGTAAAACGTGCAACAGCTAAATTTCTAAAGGCATGATGACAACGAAAAGGAGGAAAAAAAGACCTAATAAGAGGGGCCTGGACAGGATGTAGCCTTCTCCTGTGGGTTGTTGGCTTTACTTGGCAAGCTCTGCACCCCTGTTTTGCCCCCCGGACCTGGAGCAGAGGACTTGAACCCTCCCAAATAAATGGGTTCCTGCTGTGTCCGTGAGTGGGACACTGCAGGAGTGGGGATGGTACCCGGGCTTGAGGCAATCTGATGCTGGACTTTCGTACTTCACAGTTGAGCTTCTTTTATTTTATTTTATTTTTAAAGTGATTTCTGAACTTAGCCTAAAAAAAAAAAAAAAATACAGAGGGACACTTCTCAGACTACACCTGACCCCAAAGTACTCAGAATTTCACCAACCTGCCCTGATCCTGTGGGCTCATCAGGTGTGTTTGGATCAATTCACAAAAGCTCCAGAATAAGCCAAATGCAGTGCAACTTCTTTTGTCAAGTGGAAATGTTCACGTTAAGGTTTCGCTTTCCCTCTCCATTTGCTCTTTCCCTGCTCTTGCTGTCCGAGAGGGGGTAAACACGACACGTGGATACCTGACTCCATGTGTGTATTTTTAGCTCAGTTCTCCACGAGGTCTGGAAGCTGTAAAAAAAAAAAAATAAAAAAATTCACCCGAATCAAAGTGAAACATCCTCTTGTTTTAAAGAAAAAATCTGGATTAAAGGAGCCCTTGGGAACAAGGGAGAGCTGGAGGGTTAAGCAATAGCATGAGATGGTTTGTGAGAGATCAGGCATGGATTAGGGGAGTGATTGGTGACTCACACAGATTTTACTCATATGTATCTGACACTCCTGGAAGTCTGCTGATTCACTCTGGGAAGGACAGGTTCTCCTTTCTCTTCTGCTGACATTTACAAGCAGCATAAATGAAAATGGTAGTATTTTACACCTGTGTCACACATGTGTAAACGACTGTAGGAAGAGCCCAGCAGCTGCAAATCAGGTCCAGAGAGTTGAAACGAGAAGAAGCAGAAGATTCATAAAAGAGCATAAGCTAAAGACTATTGCCAACATGGACAAAGAAGAGAGAGAGAAGCAGAGAGGAAAAGGTCAAAGGAAGCGAGAGAGAGATAGGCAGAAACTGGAACCAGGTTCACAACAAAGCAGAGGACAGGAAAAAAGGTTTTTTCTTTTTTTTTTTTTTAAATGAAACCATCCGTAATCAAAAAGCAGGGGCTATTAACATTGAAAAGGGATAAGAATATTTTCCTTCCATTCCCAGACAAGAAAAACATAATTTTCCCCCCTGTACTACTGCAAAGACTACAAGTTTTTAGTTTTTCTTTTTTAAAAATAAAATTAAAACTCACTTTTCAGGTATTTTATTTCAGGGAATTTGTATGAAGGGGTTGGGGAGCATGAGTCCTGGAGAAAAAAAAAATAAAAAAATAATCACACTGTCAGTCTCTGTTGTATTTTTCTGGACGTGTGTGCTGACAGCACCAAGCACATTTTTGGGGTGGTGGTGTCCCTTTGGTGCCTTTTCCTGGTGGTGTGATGTGGGGAGTTCCTTTAGCATCCTCACCCCTGTCCCAGAGTAATTGGTGAGGAAGAGTGGAGGTGCTGATGAGCATGGCGTGTGGCAATTAGGAGGGGGGAAAGGGAGGGGGACGACACACAGAGATGTGTGTAGGGGGGTGCCAATTCTGTGTGTCACACCGTCCTTTCCCCCCAGCCTGAGTCCCGTCTCACTTTTAACCCGCGAAAGGAGAGATTATTCACCAGGGTGGGAGACACATTTCTGTTCTCAAGAACACCACGATATCATTAATCTTCTGGCAAGTCGGCAAGGGCGGGTTATGTGGATGCAAGTATTTCGCAAGGCTATAAATAAAATTTAAAGAGAGAAAGAGACAGAAAGAGAAGATGCTTTTCCTGGGGTTTCCGCTGCTACAATACAGACGATGTTAACACTGTTATTGGTAATAACACTTAAAGAAAAAAAAAAAAAAATCCCCTTTTTATGGTTTTTCAACATCTGTCCAGAAAAGCAGAACATAAAATGGAATCCAAAGACTGTAATACAAATTTCCTAATCCTGTCTAATAAAACAGGTAGTTGATCAAACAAAGTGTGAAGCATAACTCCTGTATCTGTAATTGTTGAACACTGCTCTTCTCAGGCACAAGCATCCGAGAGGAAGGGAAAGAAAATGATAGCAGGCACAATATGAAGGTTTGTCAGAAGGAAGGTATGATAGATAGGCACATTAGTCACACGTACCAAAGATATAATTGACTTATGCGGGTTATCTTTACACATCCCTATTGTGTATTCTGCACAGGCTTCATATGCTTTATGTCCTCCCCCCCCGCCCCAGCTGAGAGTCTGGGACACAGAAGGAAACAGGAATGCTTCTCTGCTCCTCTTGGAAACAGCACCTTAATGCCTTTCCTGCCCCAACAAACTCCAAAAAAAAAAAAAAAATAGGTCAAATAGGACAGAAAAATGTAATTTTAAGGGCTTGTGCACAGGGTCCCTCAAAAGGTGTAAGCCAAGACTGATTCACACAGGGGCCCTTCCCCAATGATGTAAAATACCTTTTTGGCTACGTAAACTTGAGATAAATCAGGTTTTAAACCTGGTAGTTTTTTTCAGTATGAGTTAATAATTATTGCCAGCTTTGCGGAAGAAAAATGGGTATTTGAAAAGGGGAAAAAGCTGTTTATGACTCCTGCATACAGTCAAAAAATACTGCCTGTCTGAAGTTGGTCCATGATGGAGAACAGTGGAAACAATTCCAATGAAGCCAGGTGGTCAAATTGGCATGATAAGCCCTAAGATTATGTGATGCTTTTTCTTAAAAAAAAAAAAAAATCACATGGTTCTTAAAAAAAAAAAATAATCACATGCCATTTATCAGAAAAATATCATCACAGCTTAGCTTACATGAAGCATTAATTCTGGTTTTGAGAGTTAGAGCATGGCTACTGCTTATTTCATTTGTCCCCACAAGGCTTGGTTGCTTTTACACAATCTGCTTGCACTACCATGTTGCCCAGGCAAGGCAGAACTGCATGGTGTTGGAAGGGCACTAAGAGAAAGTGATTGTTGGTTTTATTTCAGTGCTGTGGATTTTTATTAGATTATTTCAACAAGAGAGTTTTTCCTTGCCCCGTTTTGTCGGGGTCACATTTTCGTCCTGCCCTGAGCAGGTATGGAAAAGAAGGCAAGGGCTTGAATCTTGCTCTCACTTTTGAGTTGCAAGCACCAAGGAAGTCTTAAATAAAGCAGCCTAAATTGAATTGAGGTAGTGGTAACGTACTAAGAGTGACTCAGGAAAAAAAAAAAATTATCATCCCTCAGGAGAGTTTTTTTGGCTCACTTGAAGCTGAATTGAACAGAGACTTTAGCTGTAATTCCAGACTACTGGGAAGTTCAATACACTTCGAATAGAGGGAATATGAATGGAAAGTGGGAAGAGGTTCTCTGGAGAAAGGAAAACAGTATGTGGCCTTTACTTCCCTCACCAGCTCTACTTGTAAGCTTCCTGGAGTGCAAATCCAGCCTTGGCTGCCCAGTGAAATGTAGCTGGATGCAACTTGGCTTATGTCTGTCTGCTCCCAGCATACGGCTTGGCAGAGGTTGTGATTGCAGGTCTCAGTCATCCCTTCAGTGGATTTACCCCTGGAAAAATACTTCCTGGACCATCAGCTCTAGGACTGTCTGTCCTAGACCTAATTATATGTTTAGGTCATGCAGTCACTTTAGGAAAGGAGTAAAAATGCCTGTATTTCCATACACTTCAGTTTGCTGACTTGCCTACTCCTACTGAAAGAATTTGCAGAAACTCTAATGGTTGGGAACAGTCACAGAATCATAGAATCATAGAATTGTCTAGCTTGGAAGGGACCTTAAAGATCATCTAGTCCAACCATCAACATAACCCTGACAAAAAACACTAAACCATATTCCTAAGGACTAAGTCAACCCGTCTTTTGAACAGCTCCAGGGATGGTGCCTCAAACCCTTCCCTGGGCAGCCCATTCCAAGGCCCGATAACCTTCTGCATGAAGGAATGGTTCCTAGTATTTGATCTAAACCTCCCCTGGTGCAACTTGAGGCCATTACCCCTTGTCCTATCTCCTGTGACCTGGGAGACGAGACTGACCCCCGCCTCTCTACACTCCCCCTTCAGGGAATTATAAAGAGTGATAAGGTCAATAATCAATAAGTCCTCTGATTACAAGCATACACTTACTCATAGCAATTTATACGCTTTTGTTCTTGTGCCAACGCTGTCCTTCACTAGCAGTTGTTCCTTAGTACTAATGTATTTATAGACTAAAAGAAGCCAGAGCCTTTTCATTCCCATTCATGGGATGGGCTCTTGGTCTCTCTCTGTCCATCTTAGCGCGGATGTCCCTGTTGGTGTGACAGTCCCAGTGAACCTTTTGTCCGGTTGTAGCTGTGCACAACCTTCCCAGTGCAGTTTCGTCAGCGCTTTACATGACGGAGTGAGTTTCTACTCCTGTATTTCTACAGGAATGCCTCACCCCAGCCTTTTTTTTATGGCAGCGGTATTGCTAACTCATAATCATACAGTGTGTAATTAGTCTACCAAAGTCTTTCTCCTGCTGCATTATTTCCAACTGATGAACCCCAGCTGATAGCAGGAATTCCTGCTGTTAGCCCCCAAGTTCATGTTGTACTATTAAATTTAATCACATTCCTCTATCTTAGCTCTTCAAGGTCATCTGGTTCCTTCCCTGCAACGATGCATTGCAAACAGGATGGTTTACTGCACTTCTCACTGTTAATGTAGGCAGGACTGGTTTTTGGTTTTTTTTTTTTCTCACAACAGGTTACAAGCTGAGCCTCCTGACCAAATCATCTGCTTATCTCATAGCTCTCTGCAGCCTGGTAACATTCTGCCTCAGACCATGCTCCATGAGCAGAATCCTTCTGGGAACTGTACTACATTGTTTTCCCCAAGGAAACCCTTTTCATTTGCAGTTTTTGGTAGTTCGAGAACAAAAGGCATCAGAGTGAGAGAGTGACTAGTAAATGGAGGACAATCATTTTCAGGTGTGAAGCCATCCTGGGGATTTTGTTTAAAGCCCCCAACCTTCCTACATGGATGTCAGTATCATGCAGTCCAGATGTTGCTGGCTTCTGTTCAGCACGGCCCTCGTCTGAAATGGAAGGTGTTAAATTGAAGTCAGGCTGAAAAGAGAGGTGAACAGGACTTTGGCAACTGAGAACAGGAGGATCAGAGGCAGATCCCGCAGTGGCACCAAGTTCCCATATTAACGGGGGTCACGCTTTCTTCCTCAAAGTTAACCCCTTCCCACCTCCCTTACAGAGGTGCCGAGGGGCACCATCCTCCCTTGGGCTACAACGATTGCTCTGGCTCCTTCTCCAGATCCCAGGGAGAGCTTGAAGAAAAAAAAGTGGTGTGTGAAGGTAGACTGGGTTTTAGAGGTTTTCTCATGGTCTTACTATGGCGGTGAGTTAAAAGTTGTTTGACTACCTCGTGTCTGTGTTTATCATAATTTGATGTACTAGGCCTTCTTTTCAGAATGGAATTTACTGCATCTGTATTTTCTGGATTGTGGATAACTATCATAGCAGCTGTTTCCCTTTTAAATCACTGAAATGTGCTTTACCTCTCAATCCACCATAACGCTGCTCTGTGGGCCTGTTTGACCTAAACACCGCTCTCCACTGTGGGTATAGATTTATATTGATAGATATTTCAGCAGAGGGAGTTTGGAAGGTATTGTTGTGAAAATGTATGTTTTTAACCTTAAATAAAATGAGTTCCAATGAAACTTTGTTGAATCAGAACTGAATTTACTCCAAGGTCCCAGCTTCATTACTTGTGCGTTAATTTGATTTCATGTTTTCATGTTATAAACTCAACATTGCTAAATGTCATGCCATGGAATCCATTTGGAAACTGCTATGTGATCCCAGACAGGCATTTTGTGGTCTTTAATACTCTCTGTCTTACTTGCACTTGCTTCCAGTGTAATGTTATTTGCTGCGCAGGAGCTGTGTCTTGGCTTCTGGAAGAGTTTGCCATTAGCAGGGTAGAGCATGTCATAAATAACCCTCCAATATGTGCAATAATTAACTTTTAAGACTACCATTAAATCCTTTTAAAGGGGATTGATTAGGTTTCAATTTTGTGCGTTGCTTCAGATTTTCATCTGAACTGAAGTGTTTCTTTAGGCTATTCTGCAGCTGTGCTTGCTTTCTAGCACTGACAGTCATTCAAATCCATCTTGTGCTATTGTAACCTGCTGTTAGCCCATTAGTTGCAATCTGTGGGAGGAGAAGGAGACAAATTGTGTCACTATTCCTTATCAAGGGACCACACAGTTGTTTGCCACTTTGACTCCGTGATGGATAGTTATCTCGAGATGTGACAGGTGTGAGACTGGAAATTTAGAAGGAAACAATGCAGGAGCCCAGTAGCATTTTGTTATTGACACTTGCTAGATAACAACACAGGGTTAATCAATCTCTTGTGTTGTTCTTAACCCCCTATTCTTTTTGTCTTCAAGATGCAGTTTTTCTCATCAGACTGACACGGCAGGAAAAAGGTTCAAGTAGATAGCAGACATTTTTCCTTTACCACGTGCTGGATGTACAATGTCAAATTCCATGAAAAACAGATCTTTGTTTCCTTTGACAAGTTTTTAAAAGCTCTTTGAAAGTGGGTCAGGGGCAGGAGAAAGAACAGTTTAAATATCTGAAAGCATCTGCAAGTAGACATCCTTTCTTTGAAAGAGAAATAGTCTTTTTCCAACTTGATTTTTATTGTCAACAGGCTTTTTATCATTATGTTTCCACAAATTAACTTGCTGTAGCCCGTCTCTTATTATTTCCTTTCCAGATATGAGCTAAAGTAACTGTGATGAAAAGAGAGTGTACTCTGAACGTTAAATGATGATATTTACTTAGCTCTGCTCAAAATATGCAGTTCAAGGAAATGCAGATCCAGGACAATTTATTCTGATATTTTAGATGAGGTTTGGTTCTCTTATGACCTTCAGATAATTGAATACTAGTACAAAATTCACAGAGTCTTAATAAAAAATAATCATAAAATTGGTGTTCAATATGTTTAGGAAGCTCTGAAAGAATGACAGGAGTTTATGTATGAGCTAAGGTGCATGTTGAATAAACATCTATTGTAACAGCCAGAAAATGATAAAGGCATAGAAGTTCAAAGAAACCTCAACAAACATTGGAGTCCTACTCTACTAGCATGAAATAAGAGGCATTGGGTCCTAAGAGTTCACAATCAAAGTAGCCAAGACAAAAGATGAGGAGAGCATTGTTGTCATTTCACTAAAAGGGATAAAACTATATAAACAATGGAGACTTCCTTGAGGTCTCCAGGAAGCTTGCAGGAGCTGAAGACCAACCTCCAAGACTACAGGCTCACATCTGAAATACAAGGCATTGGCAATTAATCTTAGTTTTGGACGTAACTGTTGGCTCTGTTTCTGTGTCTGGTGATATTCTCCAGTATAAACCAATACTTTTTTTTTTTTTCTGCTCATGTAATAAGGGAAAATTTCAAGCACGCTAGCAGCACTCTTGAGTGGTTACACGGTAAAGGACCAGCTTGCTCATACTCTGCATATTATAACGACAATGTTAAAATGCTGTCATACATCTGGATAGAGAATTTTGTGCCACAAAACAAAACAGAAAAGAGGCAACCATTTGCCTCACTAAGTCTGAAGGATGAGAACCCTGCTCACAGGTCATTTGGAAACCTGCAGCAGCATCCAGCAGAGCCTGCACACGTGGACACACCTGCAGCCATCCTGGAAGGTTTTTGGATGGATCCAAGGGAGCGATGTGTTAGCCAAGGATGCTGCACACTGCTCTTCAGCTCCTCTTGCACCAGGACATGACGGGCTGGTGAGTTTGTGTAAAGGCACATTCATTCCCCGATTCGCGTTTCCAAGGTCTAGATGGAAGGAACGGACTTTGGACACATTTCACTCCTGCCCTCTCGTTCCTCTTCAAAAATTTGCATTTGTTTTGGTCATGTACCTTCTGCGTGGCCATGCTTTGCAGGGCAGAGTTATGATATACACCGTATCAGCTTCTTCTGTCGCACAAGCTCCTTTCATCTCCAGTGTGGGAAATGCTAAGGATGGAGAGTGATACGCCACTACGGTTCTGAAATGTCTCTATCAAGTTTCCACATTAGCCTGCTTTCACCACTTCTTTTCCCTTGCCTTCTGAGTTTAAGTAGCTGCCAATGAAATCTCAGAAAGGTCTCATTAGATTTGAAGCTCCTGTCAGACAGAGCTGGAGGAAAATTTATCATGTGAGCTTCATATATGAGATTTGAGAAACTTGTCTCTGTCCGTCCGAATCACACTCAGGTTCTGCGAAGTGCACAGTAATTAATCAAGGGCAGCCTATAGGAAATAAAGAATTCTGATGCACGAGTGCAACTCGCAGCTCCTCACGCAGCACTTGCCCTTTAGCTGTTGACCACTCAGTTCAGCACGATTCGTACGAGCGACATCTGTTCCCGTGTCACCCTGGCTTCCCTCAGCAAGAAAGGTACTTTGTGTGCTTTATAGCTGCCACATGGCTGACATTGTCATCCCATAACCTCGCGCCCCTTCCTCTGCGCCCCGTGCCCCTAAACCTTGGCTCTCGCGTGCTTCTCTGGCTTTCCCCCTCGCTCCCTAACAGCTGAAAGGCACAAGTGCCCAGCAGCAACTGGGATTCCTGAGCAGAAGTGGTAATAAAATAACATACCTCCAAGACGAAGGAGACGTGCAGGTCTCTGAATGCTTGAGTGACAGTTTTTAGTCACTCACTCAGTTTTAGACAGAATCTTTTATAAAGAGCTGCTTTGAGTCAGTTAGGAGAGGAGGTTTATCAGGAAAATATTTAAGAAGATGCTCCTGCCACCAGGGCTGGTGACCAAGGTCCACGTCCAGCCTAGCTGCAGGCTTCCCATGAAGCTGAAACACCACAGCCCAGCTTCAGGGAGGTATTTGGAGGTATTGAAAACTACTGAAATCCAGCTGCTTTTCAGACAGAACGGGAAAAAAGCTTTTCACCGAGTGTGTCATTGTTCAAAACAGAGCAAAGGACTGCATTAAATCAGAAATTACCAGGCTGCGGTATACATATTAATCATTTTATCTGAAATACTCCCAAGTGGTACCCAAAAACTACTCTGGGTTATCTCTGTGCTGTGTGTTCACAACCTGTGGCACACAAATGGAAGCCTGTGGACCCCAGCATTACATAGAGCTTCCTTGTGCAAAAAGAATTAAATACCTAAATATCATTAAAGACCTACACTTTGCTATCCTACTTTTAAAAATGGGGATTATTTTATAACATTTCTGCTGGTTGCTATAATATAAACTTCTAGACAAAAAAAAAAAAAAAAAAAAAAAAGAGTGTTTGATATTGTGCTGTGCTGGGTTCAGTGTGTATTATGGTGGGTCTTGATTTTGACTGGGGCTTGATCGCTTCTGTAATACAAACAAATAATAATAATAGCTTAAGGATATCAAACAGAGAAGGAGGACAGAATGTCTTTTATGCTTACAAAAAGATGATGTCAATTGATCTAGATTTCAGAAAGCAGTAGAAGAGAAGACAAGTGTAACTTGTTATTGTTAAAAGGTAGAAATCTGTTAGCCTTTGATTTATTCCTAACACTGTTTAGCACACTGTTAAGTACAAAAAGAGTCAGAAGAACATAATATGCCAGCATAGTTGCTAATATTCTTTAGAAAGAGCTAGTGAGGAACAAAAAGAAAAGGCAGGAGAGGATTTTATCTAATGCATTTCTTTGCTCAGTCTCAAGCAATGCAATGCTTTTCTCCCTGGTTAATCAGAACAGGGTTCAGATGAAATCAAATAATTTGCAGATGAATTGCTAATATGTCCTGTCATGCATGGCCTTCTAACAGCATGTCTTTCTAGCCTGTTGAAATACTTACATCATATGGAGAGACCTGAAAAGTTTGAACATTTTGGTTTGCTGCCAAGAAAAATTATTTATCAATGGCACATACTGTGCTGATATATACCGCAAGAACAGATTTTTAACTAAGAACGAACATTAGGACAAGACCCTTTCCCTTCCTTCAGTGCATTAAGACAGAGTGGGATGCTGTGCTCTCTTCTCCAGAATCTCCAGGAAGAAGCCTCAAATCTATCTTTGCTACTAACGTGGCTCAATTAAACACGGTATTGGGGTGATTATAGGTTTCAAAGTCATTAATCTCAGAAGTCTCCTGAGAAGTAGTGCCGTGCTGTTCTCAGATTTTATGGACAGAGGATTTCGTTCTGCTGTCTAAGTGGCAGGAGATGGTAGGATGTTCTTTGCATGCCTGAAAGGGAAAGTCTCAAATGAGTGGCCATCATCGCCTTTCTCCATAAAATGTAGTCCCATGTATTTAACAAAAAGTGCCAATTTTGCTGCAGGACACCCGCTGACTCTGAACCAACCCTTAACTGTCTCAGCACATTTGTAGCAGTCATCTATTCCTCAAAGTAATTTCTGGAGTAAATACTTGCTCATCAAATTAAGCTGGAGCTTCAAGAATGGTCTTTTTCTCCATTACTCCTGCGGGGAATAGTGTGTCATGAAAAAAGTCTTTGTTCCCTTTGGCAGTCAAGCTAAAGCCATCAAAGAAGCTCAGAGAGAGGGAGCTCAAAGTTGTCATTAGAATTTCAGGCGGATCTTGCTTGGGCTGTGGAGGGTTGCTATCATTACATGTTGGTACGCTGCAAAGGTCAGCCAGATCAAAAGCTCTGCACAGCAGCCAATTAATATATTGTTTAATAGCAGGGAAAAAAAAAAAACCAACAGGAAAAAAGGAAATACAATTAAAATTTCAATAAAGAAAAAGCAACTGACTGCAATGTAGCCTGCAAGTGCCACCCAGGAGGGCTGGGATAATTTGCTATGATAGGATTAATTTACAGTTCTCTTGCTTTTGGGGGGTTTAAGTCTTCAACTTTAATATTTCTTTGGTGCATTATCTGCATTTGCATTCATCGTTGCCTCGTACAATGGAATTTTCACAGGACTTGACATTTTGAAGTCCTAACTTAGGGCTTGGTCCAACTTCCTTTGAAGTCAACAAGAAGATTGCCACTAAGTTCAATGAGAAGTTGGATCAGGCTCCATAATCACTATGGACTCATTATAATCTCACAGCTGGTAACAACCGTTTAGAAGAGTAGTATAAAAACTGTGATACTGGCAGGATGAGTTCACTGCGAAGCAGAATCCCTTCAAGTCTAACACAAGTTGAACAATTTAAACAGATTTTAGAATTAGCTGCTCTCTTTGCACACTAACATCTGACGACTCTTTCTGAAATCTACTGAAAAGGAAAGAGCCTCTCTATTTGCACTGTGAGCTGCCTGAATCCTTTAACATGCTTTTGTTTCTTTAACTCCAAATCAAAGCAAGTATGAAATTTTCCTCTAGCTCTCTCTGTTGCCACAGAAAACAGTTTTCTGCAAAATGGTTGCTTTTCCAATGCTTTGCTAAAATGGCTGCTGCCAGGACTAGGTCTGGGAACATGGCAATTGTAAGGAAAAAATCCTTTTCCCATTACATTTCACAGTTTGCATACAAGCAGCAGCGCTGTGTTCTTGCTGTGTGAATGCTCAGATTGCTGGGATGAACAAATTGAGGGCAGATCCCTTCGAAATGAACCCAGGTTCTGCAATAGTTTAGCAAGAAGAGGCTGTCTGAGTTTGGGGTATGATTACAAACCAGAGAGTGAACATTTCTGCTGGGCTAAGGGTACCCAGGACTCAGGTGAGGTTCTGGCAGGCAGGTTTAGATTAAACTACACGGGATGTATGATGCTCTCGTGCAATCACTGCCCTTTGTGCCCTTCAGGCCTACCCAAAAGCGTTAGTGCAAAGAGGTCTTAAAGCTGAAGGAGGAGAAAAGCTTAAGGTGAAGAAGGTGGGCTCAGAAGTGCCTAGGTGACTCACAGGCTGCACATTTACCCACATAAGAATATGACACATGCTTGACATGGTTTTTATTTTTGTGTGTGTCTTTCAGGATTTGTCCTTTGGAAGAGAATCCTAAAACCCTTACAAAACCCCAAACTGCTTCCAGAACTGTCCTCCTAACGCAGGAGACTTCCCAGAAGAACATGATTCCCTCTTTGGACCAGATGCAAGGGAAACTTCTCTGAGTATCAGTGTGGTTGCTTTTCAAAAGTGAGGAAAGAGGCTGTGATTTCCCTTCCACAAAATGTGCCTGGCAGAAGAGCGTGTGTTAGACCTTGGGTAACCAAAGGAGACCCACAGGTTGCAGATGCTACAAAACACTTTGTGTTGCCATTATCGTTTGCCAGTTCTGCTTCTGCAGTTTGCTGCTGCAAGGAAAATTTCAGTGGATGGTTTTCTCTGAATTTTGGAGCTTCTTGGTAGAACAGTAGGGGTTCAGGACACAACCCAAAGTACCCCTTGAGTTTCCTCACAGAATTATAATGATCCTTACCCTAGTATTTTTTTCTTCTTAAATTTATCTTTTTCCCTGCGGTCCCTTATACCAGGTTGCCTCCCATGCTGATGGCAAATAAGGCCTGTATGGGGTAGACCTTGGTTTCCTATACTGGCTTCTCTTCAGGACTGAAATATGTAAAGCTTCAGAGCCCATACGTACTCATGCACAAATCCACATAAAGAAAGACAGAATAATCCTCCATATCATGCTACAGTAGTAATCTAGCTTAATGCAATCTTGGAGGGCAGGCTAAGCCAGTGAACCATTTCTGTGTTACTGATGTGGTTTATGTGAGGCTCAGAGCCCCGGGAGAGAATGATTTCCTTGTAATGTAGCGGTCCATCCATTACTTTGTATATTGAACCAATCAATTGACTTGTTTATGACATGCTTAATGTTTGGGGAATCCGAACTTCTGATTCACTTCAAGTCCTTTTAATTACACTATATTCCTTGAAAACAGATGCTTTTAATATTCAACTTGAGTGTTTTATAAGCCATGCAAATATTTTATTTGTGGTATTTTTCTAGTGCTCACAGCCAAAACATGCTAGTCAATTTTTCAGAACACTATTTTATCTCACTGAAACCTGAGGAAATACATCTTCCCAAAAGTTGCGTTTTCCTTTGCAGACTATACATTGTACTTTTCCATAAATTTTACGTCCTATCGTGTCTTCTGGAGTTTTCTCTACTAAAGAAATGAGGGTATAACATGAGTCTCTGATGTTTAAAAATACACAAATAAGTTTTTGGTTGTTTTGACTAAACAAGGGAGTGAGGTCACTTGGCAGCATTTTATACTGAAGATCTTTTTTTGTTGTTGTACAGTTAGGTTAGCTGTGGAAGGGCTAGAAATCCTAACATTAAGCTTTCCTGCTCATGTGTTACATTTTGAAGAAGTGAACCCATGCTATTTGCAGGGAGATGCCAGCTCAAGGAAGCCTGTTAAAGAAACAAAACCGAGCAGCTCTAAATTGCAAATATGGGTACATGGCTAGATATTGAAATTTTCATCATGAATCGTCTTTTGTCTGTTATATTTCCATAGGTAAACTCTAAAAATCAAGCTAAAGCTAATGATAACCATGCCAGGGGAACAGGGATTGGCAAGAAAGGGTCACTTGGAGGTTGGTAGAGGAAGAGAACCACCCTGCAACCCACAAACCCCAAACTCTCAGACCCATAGACAGCGGTGTGTCTACCAAAATGATGGTGAACATACCATTGCTCCTAGCTCTTTACAACATTTCACAGGGGGTGCATGGTTGCTACCAAACCAGAAAACAGTCCCTTTTGAAGCAACTGCTTGTGCTGAAAAGAGTGCTGAAGGCAGAACTAATGTAAGAGGGAAGAAAAGAAAGACTGGTCATTGACATTTTCCATTTACAGAGACGAAAGTGTGAAAATACTAAAATATGCATTTCTTAACTTGTAATTAATGAAAAGCTTGGAGCCCTTCTGTTGGAGTGCTTTTTTCCTGAGCCCTAGTTATATCTTCCTGATTCTCAGGGCCAGGCTGACCTCAGTTGTGCTTATCCATGCAAAAACATCTTGGATATACCTCAGCAGTCCATCGTAGCCCTGACCTTCTTGTTCCCTCCTTTCATTGTTCTCCTTCTTGTCTCCCCCAGCTGTGCAATGGGTCTCTCAAAACAATTTTCCATGAGCTATTCCCTGCTGAACCTGTGCTGGGCTGCAATGGATCCTTGCAAAGATGCCAGCTTCAAGGGAGAAGGATTAACAGAGAAGTCAATCACAAAGCGCTTTATTCCCCTCATCTTCAGCAAACCATTCACCCCCAAAGCCAAGGGTAATTTTTCTTGTTCCCTGAAAACTACTGAATCCACTGGCATCTCCCAGTGATGGGCTGTGCAAGACTGAATGCTGTTTGCATGGAGATGCCCTGCCGGGTTGAACACAGAGCAGAAATTACTTTCTTTTTTCTTTAGTATCTCACATTCAGCCAAAAATTAAACCTGCTTTTCTGATTAAAGATTTATTGCAAAATTGATACCTAATTTTGTGTTTCCTTCAGCTCCTGGTCTTTCAAGTATCATTAACTTCCTCGTTTAACATTCTTGGTGAATAGTGTGCACACTATGCACGCACACACACACATATAAACAGACAATAACTAGTGTTTGCAAGTTGTATCTCCTTTTCCTGGATGGTCTAATTCTTCCAGCCCAGGCATTAGCACTTAGGTACGTGCTGAAATCCTTTCCTGAATCAGAGCCTGAGTGTTTAACAACGTGAAGTAAAAATGGATGGACATTTTAATGTTTCCTCTTGTATGTGAAATACTCTTTCATCTCTGCATATTAGGAACATATTTTTGGGACCGTTCTGGAATAATGCTCTCTTGTTTGAGCCCAGAGCAGAAATACACATCTTGAATCACCCAGTGTGCTTTTCATTTGGGGATGAAGGAGCGGGCACTGGCGAGGGCTTTGGAAGTGGTTCCCTATGGTGGTGGGTGCTTGATGAGCATGGTTGCACCCACAACTCAGCCTGCTGTCCATGGCAAGGACACAGTTCAGAAGATGCAGGGGTGAGGTTTCCCTCCCTCCCCTTGAAGTGCCTCCATCCCTGCCTGAGAGAGAAGGATGTCATTTCTCAGGGGAAGCTCCCAAAGAAGGTCATCGAGCTCAAATTTGTCTGACTGGTGATTTTTCTTCCCCTTCTTCTTTATGGCTCCACGGGAGCAACTTCACACGCCGCTGCTGGAAAATTGCCAGAGGAGGTTTAGGTGTTTTTTTTTTTTTTATTTAAAGTTTGTTTTTTATGATTTGGATAAATTTCTGTGTGTCCCCCCCTCAAAAAAAAAAAAAAAAAATTAAAAAAAAAAAAGGAACCTGCTAAGTCATTGCTTAGCACTCCACTAGTCTACAACAAAATTGTATGCAATAAAAATAGATTGCACCCATTCCTACTGTTAAATACCATGAAAGAAACAAGAGCATTTACACTATGCTGAAAGGAAAATGCCTTCTCCCACCCATAATAAAATGTGTGAGTTCAGGGTCACTTCCTAATAGGTGTTATTTCCTCTATTTTAATAAAGGTATTTTAACACCTGTATTCCGTGCCAGACAGTATTGTCATTTTTTCCACTGATTGGCTCAACCAAATGTTGGAAGGGGGAGGTGGGAGGATGGGGAGGGGGGTACACGAGCACTCTTCAAACATCGCTGCTTCACACCAAGCACAACTAACGTGCGAGGAGGAGGAAGCCAGAGAAAGCAACAAGCGCCCCTAATTACAGCCAGACAACTTCCAGTCCAGCGAGGAATGGGGAGGCTTTCAGGATGGAAAAAGGTCAGGAAGCCCATCTAGGTCAGCCAGTCTCTGGCTTTGAATTGGCACTTGTGCTACCCTCACCCACCCCCCCAGCCTCGCACACAGACTATTTCTGTTCTCCAAATAGTTGCCCAATGTGTGCTGAAAACTATTTATACTCCTTGGGACCGCTTCTGTCCTCAGTGCTTTCCTCCACACAGAGTGGTGACCTTTGCTAAGTTAAAGACCAAACGTCCTGTATATGAGGAGCTCCCTGACTCCTATAGAAGTCAGCAAGAGGCGTTGGGGGGCAAAAAAAAAAAAGAAAAAAAACCCCTCTTATTTCTCTTATTTTAAGAGACTTTTATATTTCTGCAGATCACTTTTTTTTCTGTTTGCTGGAGCATTTTCTTCATAAAATGTCATTGCATCCTCCTTTCAGTGGATGAGGAGTGTAACAGGAAGGTTTATGCAAAGCAGAGGCACTACACTCCCGTCACCCAGTTTCTTGGGCAGATCTCACAAGCTGGAGTATCCTGGGTTGTGTGTGAACGATTTCCTCAATGCCAGCCCATTTTGCATCCGTACTGATTTCCACACTGAATCTTGGTTCCAGCTGGGCTGGGAACACGAAACCAACCAAACGGAGGCATGAATTTCTTATGGATTTGTCAAAAGACAACCAGAAGACCTGTGGTCACATGAAGCAGAGCACAGGCTCGCTTGAATAGTTTATAAAGCCTTAGCGGTTCCTGCAGCTTCACTCTTCATTGCTGTAAGAGAAGATGAAACTACATATGTTTCCTGTGATTTGGGGTTTGGCAGCAAACGCGTTACACAAGACGATGAATATATGTAGCCTTTGTATGTATTTTAAGCGTTTGCTTGGAACTGGAAGGTCATTTTTCTGAGGCGAATTACTCTGGGAGGGAGAAAGTAAGAACACTTGTGAGCTCTGTCAGATTTCTTAGCAAACTGCACTGTAAATGCACTTCTTCTTCTCTTTTTTTTTTATTTTTTTTCCTTCCACCCGCCTTCTCCCCCCCCCCCCCCAAATATTTCCTGTGTTTGACAACCAGAATGCAAAACCCTGCCATGTCAAGATGACTGAAGGCCAGAAGATCAAGCAATAATTATCCATAATGCTGCAAAGGCATAAAAAGTGCTTTCTGACCTTTGCAATAAGCCACGCTGCACAGATGAAATCGCTAAACTTCAGCACCCAGCTCTGCTACTCTTTCTGCGCAGCTGTGATTCGTATGAGCTTTTGTTCTGCGTGGCCATGGGTTATAGGATGGTGGCCAAGAAGTGTCATTAGTGCAACCACAGTTTATTAGTCATATATGACTGGGCTTGCTGCAGGAATTACTGGGGAGAGCTCCACAACCTGCATCATGGCGAAGGTCAGACCAGTTGACCATAGTGGTCTATCCTGGTTTTAAAATATATTAATCAGTCTTCTCACCATAGTTACTTAGGCAATAAACATAACAATAGCCAAACTGACCAAGGCTAGCATTACACTCACAGCAGCACTAGAACTACTTTTACTGCAAAAACAGTACACAAATCAAATACATATATATATATATATAAAATAAAAATACAAGAGGTAGGGGGCCAAAAGGCTCGTGGTGAGTTTGGTACTAATATTTCTCCCTCCCATTATAAAAAGCTCTGGACGGAAGGCAAAAATATTTTAAGCATCAAAGAGGCTGATGAATAGGGATGCCAGGATATTCAAATACACTTAGAGACAGTATTGTCAGTAGTTGTTTTCCGAGCTATGATACTAAAGATAGTAGGAAGCAGCAAAGAAAAGAACACTGTAAAAATGCAAATCTGCTAAATGTTGAATCTATTAATCCGTAGCACACTTTCTTCTGAATCATACTTACTCAGATGTACAGGCAACAAAAAGTATTTATAATATTTGCATAATTTCAAACACCCAGTTCATAAATTATTTATTGGTTGTGGTCAAATGAATGTTAGCGCTTTCATAATTATCTTTTGTGTGAAAGGTTGCACAGTTTACAGAGACGTTTCAATGGCAACTGAAGATCTGTGAGTTCCTTTAATATTATAAGGAAGAAATGGCAGCTAATTGTAGAGTTGCTATACATTTGTTCTCGAAGAGTGGCAAAGCTAAAAGGTTTACATTTAATTTGAGTTTATTTTTAAAAGAATACTTGCTTTTTGTGTAGAGTTCTTGTAGCTCCCATAGGCCTCCTGTGATGGGCATTCAGGGATAGTCCAAAAAATGAGAATCAGCTTGCAAGAGTAATTTTTTTAACATTACAGATCTGCTGGAAGTTTTTAAGTGAAAAGAGGCCATATGTTTGTCATGTTCTGCAGTATTATCAATTATTTAGTCTGAGTTCTGAAAAAGTGAAATATTTTCTACAGGAGGACTACGAGCGTGCAGCCTTGAAGCATCCTCAGGAATAGAGGGGTGCCTTTTCCTTGAAGGGTGGACAGACTTGGTGTAAGGGAAGGGATGGAGGAGGATGTCAGAGCAGTGGGTAATGTCTAATGGGCACCAGGCAGAGGGCACGGAGCTGGTGGGTGCCTCTAAAGCTGCTGTGAGGATCTATTGTCTCTCAGACATACATGGATTGGTCCCACTTCTCTGTTACTGCTAATTGTTAATTTAGCTGAATGTGCATATACTAAACCAACTGATGCTTTGAAACACAATTCTAAATATGAGCATATAATAAAGGTAAAATTTTAGAGGCTTACTTCTTTTTCCTCTACTGGAGGCTGAGACTTTGATTTAATCAGATCTGCCAAATGTTGAAATCTTTGGTGTGCACTTTAATCTTGCTCTTATTCTGAAAGAAAGAAAGATTTAAAAAAGGGCAGAATTTCCTGAAATACGTTAACAACATGGGATTAAAGTGGTTAATTTAATACTCCAAAGAATAAGAATCCTGCTAAGAAAGGCTATTTCTGTTATATAAAAGGAGAAGACCTCATATTGTGTAAAAAAATCATAAGTGAGAAGGAAATAGAAATAACCTTTATTTTCACAGTAGAGTAAATGGAAATAAAAAGCTAAAATCACCATACATGGCTAATGAACAGGTGACAATAAATTCCAAGAACAAAGCTTTCATAAAAAACACTGGTTACATCCTCCATAACCCATCACACCGCTGCAAACCAGAGAGGGAGGACAGAACCTGACCACTGAGAGCCTTCCAGCCCGAAACTTGCCCTAACTCTGATTTTGGCTATTTCATAAAGGTCAATGGGAATAAGACTCTCGTTCTGCTGTCTTTTGGAATAATGCATCCAGTTGCCTGTGAGCCTTCACAGAAAATGGCCTGGAAGCCAATATAGAAGCTTAAAATATAAAGTAGAACAGAAATCTGAATTAGGTGTACGAATTCCTGTATGTAGACAGGGAATATACTTTTCCACTTCAGTTTTTATGGAGAATTTCCTAACTACATCAGATTTGTAGAGCTGACTCATAACGTCACGCGCCGTGGTAAGTTAGACACGGTTAACTCCTGTGATTTAGATCGCTCACTTACTGCCAGCATAAAATACATTGAGGTTATTCTAAGGGGCAAACTCTGCTTCAAGTTAGATGGTATAATTTTTTTAAAAAATTATTTAATAAGATTATATAAATTTCTTGGTTAAAGAGCTTGGCTTCTTTGAGGTAGTTCAGAATCCACATATAATTTCTTGGAAACAATTCAAAACACTTTGCAAATAGTATCAGTATACACGTGCCATGTGTCCTTTTATATGCAATAGATTTTACATGCTTTACACCAAATTGTACAATTAATTTGGACACATTTGGTGGGAAATAAGTTTTTGTATGTATGGGAATTGATTGAGTAATACAATGAATGTGGCAGTCGAGTAAATGAATTAGGAGGGTTCCCTCTACTTTCCTGCAGGAGAAAACAATGCTGTTTAATATTTTATGAGTGTGAGTGTTTTTTTAAAGAGTTTGGAATGGTAAAACCACTCATCAGAGGCTGTGTGAACATTGTGGTGCATCACAGCAATGCATTTGCTGTCAAAAGGGAATAGAACACAAGATTTTCTTTGCTACCGCTTGCTCTTAAGAACGTAATGACTCATGCAACTGGCTTAACTGGGTTGGTATATCCTCATGGATGCAGAGATTCTGGAACATCTATTTCAACTCACAACATCAATATGTGCATCTCTTATATTTGGGAAGACTTGTGAACTGGGAGATCCTAGATTTGTAGAAAGGTCTTTATCTTTTATTTTCCCCAGAAGAAAATGTCAGAGACGGAGTGAATATAAGTCAAAAGTTTTCCACTCCTGAAAGCCTCTCTCTGAAGGGAAATCCACTGGCACCTGGGAGAATGGCATCTTGGTGAGGACATGGAGAGAAATAGAGAGAGTACAGCAGGAAAAATGCTATGCTATCAGATGAATTCTGCCTAGGATTTAATTTTCATCAGTGATTGAACAGGATGTTCTGATTAATGGAGCAAAATAAAAACGAATCACCTAGGCCCAAGAGATGGAAAATAATTTCCTATGGAAAAAAAAAAGATATTATTCAAAATTTTCTTTTATTGAGTCATTTTACTCAATATGTGGAAATAAAACTCCCTAATAAGGAGGAACAATGGGAGATATTAAGTACAATAGAATCAGTGTGGAGGGGATTCGGATATGGAGAAGCCAAGGAAGGAAATACTGCAGTCCTAAATAGCCACCAAATACTCTGTTCTCTGGACTGTTTGAGAAAACAATCAGAATGACCATCTGCATATTTCCTTGTTGACATTCATTTAAAGCCGCTGTAATTGAAAAAATTAAAACAGAAAAAGAGTTGGTTTAGAGTTTTCTAGATTTTTTTGGGGGTGGGGGGGTTGTACTAAAGAGGTGGCCTATGTTTTAGAACAGGATAAAAATTTTCTAAGAATGAGCAAAACTTTAACATGTTAAAAAAAATAAAAATCTCTGCCCATAAGTACTTTCAAAATGTTTTTCGTGTTTGTCCAAATATCTTGGAATGAAACCTAGAAATGTTGCTCAGCTTCGTTCTCCACTGCCGTGCAAATGCTACCACCCGTCTTTACTTGGCATTTTCCCAACAAAAGACACATACTCCTCTGAACACATTTGACTGAAAATGAAGAGGAAGCTGTAGTTCAAAGCTAATTACATCTCGCTAGATCTTCTTTTCTCAGTCATTCATTTCTGCTCACACATGCTACTGCTTAGCAGTCCGCACTGTTCTCGGCCTTCAGCAGAGCCATCCTCATCTCTTCCTGCCGTTAGCTCACACCATAAAAATACACACAAGCAGAAAACAGCAATTAACAACTTTAAGCTTTCTTTACTGCACAAATCAATCAATAATGGCTGGCATGACTGGCAGCACAAAGTATGTTCTCCAGGCTTTTGAAAGGAAAACTATTTTCTTCAGAAACTTCCAGTTTTAGTGGAGTGGATTAGAGAGGCCAAACAGATTAAAGAATGCAAAAGTCTAGTTCAGATGTACGACAATGTAATATGCTTTCTCCACATCTGAATATGTGAATATTTCTGAGGTTCCCTTTTTATAATTAATTAAGTTGCTGGCTTTAAGTTATTGTACAGCAGATCTCCAAAACCTTATGTAGCCTCCAAAACTTCACTCTTTTTTTCACCGTTTTTGGTTTCTCTACTAGTTTATAAGAACTAAATGCTGGTGGAGTCCTAGGTCAAATAGCATCCTCCTGAAAAACAATGTTGTAATATAAGTGGGAACAGAATATCTGATATATGAATAACACTTGAATTACTGTTATTCACCAAACACATTACTGTTATTCACCAAAAGAAGTATTTGATGAACATGGGAAAATGAGGGAAACTGAATGTGGAAGTGGAAGAGTGTGAATTCAGATATCGCTTTCTCCAAGCTCAGGATCAGTGCATCCCTAAGAGCAAGAAATCAGGCAAGGGAAAGAGGAGACCTGTGTGGTTGAGAAGGGAGCTTCTGAAAAAGCTTCAAGTGGAAGCATGCCATCAGCGTGCCCTTGTGGGCCACGGCATCCTGGGGTGCATCAGAAAGAATGTGGCCAACAGGTTAAGGGAAGTTATCCTTCACCTCTACTCTTCCGTGGAGCACTGTGTCTAGTTCTGGGCCTCCCAGTTCAAGAAAGACAGGGCAATGCTGGAGACAGTACAGCAGAGGGTTAAAAAGATGGTTAGGGGACTAGAACATCCTTCCTACAAGGAAAGGCTGAGAGACTTGAGTCTTTTTAGTCTGGAGAAGAGAAGACTGAGGGGGATATGATCAACGCCTATAAATACTTAAAGGGTGCATGTTGGGAGGATGGGTCAAGTCTTTTTTCGTTGGTGCCCAGGGACAGGACAAGAAGTAATGGACACAAAATTGAACATAAGAAGTTTCATCTAAACACAAGGAGGAACTTCTTTCCTGTGAGGGTGGCAGAGCCCTGAAACAGGCTGCCCAGAGAGGTGGTGGAGTCTCCTCTGGAGATATTCGAACCCCACCTGGACACATTCCTGTGCAACCTCCTCTGGGTGGACCTCCTTTAGAGGGGCGTGTACTGGATAATCTCCGGAGGTCCCTTCCAACCCCATATCATTCTGTGATTCTGTCAATTATTATGTATATATCTATACTTGGTTTTCCCCTGTTTTAATGGGTTTGGGGTCAAGTCCTCTGTTAAGTAAAAATGGAGAAAGATGAATTTGAGTAAAGGTGCACTCATCTGCATATCAGATGAATTGCAAGAAAATCGTTTTCATTCTTACAATGATTTTTTTTCCATAAATCTCAATTTTCTTGTAATTCCTTAAGTCCACTGAGATATTGCTTTAATTATTCTGCCCTTGGCCATTACTGATCCATTAAGCAGTGCCTTAAGTTTTAAAGATGATATAAGCTTGTGGCTTCTTAACTAGGGTGTACTATAGACTGCTCTAAAAGTCAAGGAAGCTGCAGAGAAAGAGTCCTGTTGCCTTCAGTGGAGATTGGATGGGACACCTGGCAGGAAAATAAAAGCTGAACTGGAAATCCTTACACTGTGATCCTCTAAAGTTTCTGGGCTCTAATTAAGCAATCAATTTACAGATTGTAAGAATACCCCTGCGAGATCAGTAGCCAACCCTTAACCTTCAACTTCTGCTTTGGTAGAAAAAGGTGTATTATGAGACCCTCTGAGCCCACTGAGAGCAGATGGGAGCAGCAAAATGGGGTCAGAGAACCAATGCCTGGCAACCAACTCCATTACAATGTCCCTGCTCATGGTAGACCATTACCACATTCTTCACCGAACCAGTTTTATACAAATGTATATGTTTAAGGTGAAATATTTTGTGTCAACAGTTTCATGCACTGGCCAACACCTGGTGATCCAGCAGCCTCCGAAGACTGTTTACTATTAAACAGCTTATTTTCTTAAGCAATATAAATACAATATTTGCTCACTTACCACTTTAACTTGGACTCTTACTTCAAATACAGCTTTTCTGTTCTCCTGGCTTCTTTGCTGATACAGGTATTACCGAGTATTTGAAACTAGAGAATAGATTTTTATGTGATACTTCTAATTTTTACATGGGTTACATTTCTTGCTCATGTTTGGAGTCCCATTAATGGCACTTGAGGTGTTGGTCTGGCATAAACGTACTGGGAGTGATGAGCATCCAAGATGCCGTTATCGTAAGTGCATAAATGGAACAGTTACTACTTTGGATGCCTCTTTTTTTTCTTCCTGTGTTCTAAAGGCAGTTGGACTCCCAGCTTGCTCTGCACTGGGGAGGAACTGTATTTTTGACTCTAGAGAAACAAGAAGAGAGAAAGCTTTAAACAGTGAATGCAGAGAAATGAACAAGTTGTTTCTTTTTGTGAATACATGTAGCTGGAGTCTTTTAACTGAACTGACCCCCAAAAAGAAAAGGATGAAAAACTGCTTTTATCAAAGCTGAATAGCTCAGTCCTTCAAAAGCTAATGGTCAGAATGGCCCGAGTATAATTTAAAGCACTGCTGTGTCAGTATAAGAATGCAGGTACTGAGTGTGCGTTTGGATATCTCCATAGGATCTGGCTATTTGCTTCTCCACCAGCATCTGCCCAGCTCCAGCCTGAGTTCTTTCCTAACTGGAGATGCTGTGATGCCCTTTGGCATGGGGAGGGCTAAAAAAGTACGTCCACAAGAAGAAAGAACACCACCGCAGATCATGCTGACATCCCTCAGCTCGCCTGCTTGAGTTAACAGCAGTGTAGCCATGGCAACATGGATCTCTCTTTAAATTTGCCATCTGAGGATTTACCCAGTATCTCAGGCAGGCTTTGAAGCTGATCGTCATGTTGCCACCCAGTGCACCATGGCCAGTATCTGAGAAGCTGCCTGGGAGGTATCAAGGTTGGACCAAAATCTGCTGGTGTGGCTGGGAGTATGACATTAAGATACTCCACTAAGAACATGGAAAGAGGGGAGACAGAATGGGATTCCTTCCTGAGTGAAGCACACGCATGTATTGAATGAGGTTTAATAAGGCCAAGTACTGGGTCCTGCATTTTGGTCACAACAACCTCAAGCAGCACTACAGGCTTGGGGAAGAGTGGTTCGAAAGCTGCCTGGCAGAAAAGGACCTGGGCGTGTTGGTGGACAGTCAGCTGAACATGAGCCAGCAGTGTGTCCAGATGCCTGTATCAGGAATAGTGTGGCCAGCAGGAGTAGGGCAGTGATGGTGCCTCTGTCCTGGGCACTGGTGAGGCCTCACCTCAAGTGCTGTGTTCAGTTCTGGGCTCCTCACTACAGGAAGGACATTGAGTTGCTGAAGCATGTCCAGAGGAGAACCACCAAGCTGGTGAGGGGTCTGGAGAACAAGTCACACAAGGAGAGGCTGAGGGAACTGGGCATGTTTACTTTGGAGAAGAGGGTCCTGAGGGGAGACCTCATTGCCCTCTACAACTCCCTTAAAGGAGGGTGTAGAGAGGTGGGGGTTGGCCTCTTCTCCCAAGGCAATCATGACAGGTCCAGAGGAAATGGTCTGAAGTTGTGGCAGGGGAGGTTTAGATTAGATATTGGGAAGAATTACTTTGTTGAAAGCATGGTCAGGTAATGGAATGGCCTGCCCAGGGAGGTGGTGGAGTCACCATCCCTGGAGGTATTTAAGAAACATGTAGATGTGGCACTTCAGGGCATGCTCTAGTGCCTGAGATTGTGGGGGTCTTTTGTATGGTTGGACTCAGTGATCTTAGGGGTCCATTAAGATTCAGTGATTCTGTGATTGTGTTGCTGGTTTTGCCTTGTGAAAGTTGTAAGTTTGGGGCTCATTTAGTATTGCGTAGAAACCTTTTCAATGGGAAGTTGAAAACACAGTGTCTCCACTGTGTTGAGCCCACGGTCCATGCTTTCCCCATAAGCAATTGGAGCTGATAGCAAGAAAATGCTGGGATTCGTATTTCTCATCAAAGGCAGCAGAGCCTTGTGAGTGCTGAAAACACAACCTGGGCGTCTCCGCTCTGCAAACTGTCAACTCCAACTCAAGCAAGAAGTTCCCAGGCTCTATCAGTGTGTGGAAGAAGACATCCCTGTATCAGGAAGACTTCAGACTATGATAGCAAATGGCATTCCTCTGCTATGCCGGCTGCTCTCCATCTCATGTGTGTGACAACTGAAGTCCCTTGTTGGGACACCCCTTGGAAGAGTTTGGGGTGCTAGATCATCACCTAAGCAATGATAATCTCAATCCGTGCTGTAACTAGTCTGGGATCCTATTTTATTAGACTGAATTGCCATCCAACCTATGCACACCAGGAGCTTCAGACCGTGTTCTGGTTTCAGGATGTTTCCAATAGTTAAATAATTCCTCCATTTTTTGCACAGATTCCACAAGCTCTGTGAGAACAGAAATAGGAAATTTCTTGTCATTAAAAATCCTGCTGCATGGAAATAAAAATCCTTGTGCCAGAGGTTTACTTTACTGTAAATAGCTGTGGAATAAGCCTAAAAATATATAAATTAGAGGAATTTCACTTGATTATTTGGGATTTATTCAAGAATCACTGGATAAGGTTTTGTCACATGTGTTACAGTCAAACAAGATAATCATAACGGGCCATTCCTGGCTTTAAAATTATAGACCTCAATGATATCCATTGTCAAGTTTCAGCCAGATAGGAAAAGTATAAATTCAGAGTACATGTCTGTTATTGTCCAGCTTGAGGCTGTATTGCTCTGTGGGGTGACATGTGTCCAGACCCACTCTTCCTCACCCTGCAGCTAGTGACGAAGATGTCCTCAAGAGATACCAGGTCAAGGAAAGGGATCACCATCCAACTGAGTAGTGGTTTCACATTTCCTGTAAAATACACACAGCTAACAGAACAACATTGTGAAAAATATCGTGTTGATTTTTTAGTAGATTTAATAAGTCCGCGCAATGTTCAGATGACATATTTCAGAATTCACAGGTCTGAAACTGATGCACTGTGTCTGAACTGCAGCTAAGAGATCTGCAGTCTAACAGTTACATTATCCATAATGCCTGATCACTTTGTTATAACCGCAGAATTCAGTCCCTAGTTTCTTAGACACTTTTGTATTCAGACACAGACTGGGCTGAACATTGTTTCTAAGGGCTATGAAAAAAAATATTTCCAATTTAAAAAATTTTTTTTTTAGCTCTAAAATGAACTTATGGAAAGAGTGACACTTACAAAAGCACGTGCTTCAGGTTTTGATTAAACTGCATCAGGGATACATCTTTCTCCTACAACTGATGTGATCCCCCAGCCCTTACCCATGCAAACTGACAGAGAAATCAATGCTACAGTTTTCACCACTCTATCATCTTTTATGAAGCTGCTTTTTGTTCCCAGCAGTCCTGTGCCACCCTGCAAAGTGGGGAGCGTTGCCTCCTGAGGTGATATATCGCGCATGAAAAAAACCCACAACAAAGAACTCCATGGAGCAACTGATAAGGGGGTGTCAGCAGCAAAAATGGATTTCAAAGGCTCGGATTTGGTGTTTGTCTTTGGTCTCGTCTCCAGTCAGAAGCAAATAATTCAATATCAGAAATACCTGTAGACTGTGAAAACACTTTGAGATATAATTAATTTCTTAGTGATTTCACCAGAACTTGAGGATTCTTTTTTTTTTTTCTTATAATCTATTACTACAAGTAGTAGTAGCATTGTTTAGTAGTAGTAGTAGTAGTAGTAGTAGCAATATTATAATATATTTTGTATTGAAAATTGTAAAATCATCACCAGGTACCAACCAGACAGGTTTCAACCAAACAGTATCAACATTTGTAGGTCTCACCCTTCACTTCGTCTTCTGCACATCAGATAATATGTACTGTGATATAGATAATATATACTGTGTATACAGAGGGCTGAATGCAAAATGGCGTGTGTTCTTAAAAGGCATGAATCTGACTGAAATATTTGACATTCATAACTTATTACTGAACTAGGGAAATTAAGAAGCTAAATGTATTTTCATTATTGTATTTCACCTTGCAGCCAGTTTTGGGGAAGGTGAGAATGGCACGAAGTAGGAAGCTATGTAAAGGTTCTCATGATACTTTTATCTGTAATTACTTTGAAATATAAAGATCGAGCCAAGGAATATATAACTTAAAACCAATGATGACTTCTTTTACTGAAGCAAAAAATAATGGATTACCTTCCCAGATGTGTTGGAATAGCATTTTTGTGCATCGGCAGCAGAAAAAAGAAGGGACAGCCAAAAAAAATTTAAAAAAATTCCTAGAATAAGAAAAAAATCTCAGAATACATTTCTAGAAAAATAATGAATTTGGAGCAACCTGAGGGCTTCTCTGACTCATGTTGTCTAAGTTAGTCCCCCTGACTTGACATGATGAAAGACAGTACCAATTTCTTTCTGCCCCAACCCACCCCAAACAAGCCCGTGGTCCCTGGGGGCTGCAGGTTGTAGAGTTGCTCTCTCAGCAGGCCCCAAATTAGCATCATTTCTTCAATCCCAGATTTCACACAGTGATTAGTCTCGATAACAAAATGGGTATAATGGATTGACACCCTCATTTTTGCTCTCATACGTCTCCCTATTAACTGTGATAAACAGCAGGGAGGTTTTAAAAATTAAGCACTCTTTAGTAACTAGAATATTAAATGATTCTAATCATACTTTTTTATATGTGATTATTTTCCCTAATTCCTCTTTTTTTTTTCCCTAAGACTACTAATTTCCAGATTTAAAATGATTCTGGACCAGACCCAAATTATTTAGAGTATTTGCTACAGCATTTGTGTCGGTTTTTTTTGTTTGTTTGTTTTGGTTTGTTTTTTTCCATAAGAGTTATAGTTGATGTTGTTTTCATGCATTATTATTTAAAAAAATGCTGCCTTTTAAATGGATTGTATCTCTTGGCTGCTTTTTAGTGATGGGTAATAGGAGTGCAATGACTGCCCTAAACAGTGATGTCAACTTCAGATCAGAGTAATATAGTGGATTAAGCTGGCCTCAAACAACCTCCATGGCTTCTACTCTTACCTCTGTTCTAGAAAAAGTGTAAGCTGAAAAAAAATTTCTATCAGGATTTATTCCTTGATTCCTTTATTGAGCATGACAAAGATAACACTTTGTAGTGTTGTGATGCAACATATTGTTTTAAAGCAATAATACTCCCTCCTCCTGCACAATTAAAATATTTTTACTATTGTTATTTAAATTATTTTATGTCATATATCTTGGTTTTATGGGTTTCCATTGGAATTTTTTTTATACTCCAAACCTGCCATGGCTTTACGTGTTATTTTACAGTGGCAAGGAACATTACTCAACTCATAGTTGCAGTATTTGTGTTGATGCAGATGGTTTCCAGTGCTATTTGGTGAGCAGTGTATGGTGTGCATTACGGTGTATTTATGGTTGGGACACCAGAAATATTTCATCTCCTCAGTCAGTATGTCCTAGGACCTAGGAAGTTTGCGAAGTTTTCGTAACTCCTAAACCAACCAACCAACCAGCCAAATGTGCAAGCACGTGAATAGCAAATCTTAATAGCAGATGGCAGCACCGAAAATGCCCGTTTTCCTCTTCCAGGGTTAACATTTGCAATAGTCTGAGTAAGGGGCTTCACTGCTCTTTGCTGCCTGCATAGTGCTGACATTTGGGAGAACTGCAGTGAACTTTGCCTCTTTCCTGTTTTTATCAATAGTAATTGTGATCATTCCACAAGGATTTCTATTTCTACTTGGTACTCAGAATGTCCTGCAAACACCAATATTTCATGTGTAAACTTTGGGGTTTTTTAAAGAACTCACAATAAAAGGAATATTTCATGAACACCAACTCTCTTTCTGCTAATGGTTTAATGTGACATCCTTCACTAATTATCCCTTTAGTGTGACAGATGAATGGCAAATGATTCTTTATGCATATTCAGAGCTCCTTGAATTATATTGGTTAGTTCTAATCGTCAGATAAGTCTCATGTCATGGTTTCTACCCCTAAGTGGCTAAAGGTATTTGCTATAAAGTATTTTGACAAACACCTTAGATACTCAGACTCAACAGCCACATTCACTTGACTTTAAATGCCTTTTTCTGGAATAAGTTTGACTGTCACATATAGTGTACATTCAAAGGAGGAAACCCCCATATATAAGGGATATCCATTATCATTTACTTGTGCTTATGTGATGTAAAGCATGCTTTTGGGTGGGCTTACCCAAAGCCCATCAAAATCATTAGAATTCATCTAGTTAAATGCAGATTCACTGGTTAAAGCATCATTCCTACATGCTAGCTGCAAGATCAAGGTACAATCACACTCATTTGGGCAATTTTTTTAACAGCACTGCTACTACGCCAATGGCAAGCTTATTTAGGCTTTATTTAGAGACTGAGGGTAAGGTTACCCTATAGGGCAGATATTATATTTTAGCTGAGGGCAACATCGTGATTCCATCCCATTTTTTAATACAGGTACAAAACTGTTTATCGGTGTAGTTAATTTACGATTCATTCGTAAACATTCAAGTTGCCTATTGCACAGATAACAATAATGTTTACCAAAGTCTCCTTTATTGCTTCCCAGATGAATTAAAATTCTTATTTTAAAGTTTCATGCTACTTGATCCATATTAACTGATTTAGAGTAAGGTTTTTATTAGAGAAAGATTTAAACATGATGGTTAGCTTAATGTAAAGTTAAATTATATTTTTACTACATTACTATATATGGAAAAAGCGTACATTACATCTGGCTAGAACAACTTCTGCCAGTTTTTTTTTCTTTACATTTCCTGTCAGTACTGTATCTAATATAAATATGAAATAGATAGATACACAGAAGGATGGATAGATAGACAGAGGGATTTTCATGAATGGTATTTAGAAGATACCATTGGAAAGAAGAAAAGAGTATTTCTGGAAGAAAAGAGAATTTCTTAAAATTTAAAATTGGTATTCTCTGCATGTATCAAGGACTACAGTCTTTGGTGGGATTTTGGGGGGACAGGGTGGTGTGGGTATTTTTGTGCAATGTAAATAAAAGACTAGCTGTAGAATGTAATAGATGCAGAAAGGGCAAAAGCCCATGGAATATCAATCTGCTAGAGAACAGAAAAAGGAAAAATAAAGGGGGATGGGGGAAATAAAGGAATTTTGCACGACTTGGAAGATTCCTTAGGAATTTCATGAACCGTTCAGTGTTTTAGATAAGAAGGTGTTGCAGAGGTGTGGCCGACTGGGAGCAGGATAGGCTGGGGTTACTTTTGACCATGATAAACTAGGAGTGAGATGACTGCAGCGGGAATTACCCAAAGACAGCTACCTCGTTACTAAGCTGGAAATGTCTTTCCATTATTTATTCTGGTTCAGACAGAATATTTTAAAAATACAATGTGTGAAACCAAATACTGAAAGAGCTATTTTCCATGGAAGTAATTTAATTTTGGATTGAAAAGGAGTAGTATTTGAAAATTAAAAATCCCTTTAGGAACAATTTTCAGCAGCCCCATTTTTAGTTGGTGGTTTGGTTAGTTTGTTGTTTTTTTTTTTGTTTTGTTTTGTATTTTTTTTTTTTTAATTTTGCTTTTACATCAGATCATGAACTACTCTTTGCTAAGAATTTGAGGTGTATCCACATTCCCCAAAGTAAAATGTTGATTAAATCTTCCTGATGATTAGTGGCTTTGCTGTCCCCCATCATCTGTGCTGTAAATTCAGCAAGCCTTTGGGACAGCAAATAATAGGTTTTCTTTATCACCCCCTGCAAAACAACAGGACAGAAAGGCAGTTAAATCCCTAGTTCTAGATTTTGATTAGGCTACTAGACAAATCTGAACTTCTTAACATGTGATAAAATGAATTAGTTTTTCTTAGATATATAGGGAAAGAGCTAAAAAGGACCTTAGAAATATATACAGTTACTAAATTCTCACTTGTCATTTGACAACAAAACAACATGAGCTAAAATGGAAAACATGGTACAGCTACGAAAACACATGAAGAAATAAAACCATAAATTCTAGCACCCTACACTAGATGTTCAGCAAAACACAGCAATATATTGGGGGAGAAAATACGGTTTTAGGGGTTTTTTTGTTTTTTTTTTTTTTCTTTCTTTCTTTTTGTTGCTATAGTTGAAGTAGAAGGCTAGATTAAAAGGAAGAGTTTGTTTTTAAGGGAAAAAAAATTCTACAAGGAAAAAGGCTTTTCCTTGTAAGGGCCACTGAACCCAGCAGCTCAGCGTGTCCTTTGGAAAGCAGAGGAGAAAGTCTTCTTGTTGTAGCTGTTTAAACTCAAGGGTCAGATGACTGATAGAGTGCATTGTCTGGAGACTTTCACAGTTCAGGTTAATGCTATCAAACCCTTTAATTACACCAATATACAGCTGATAAGAGGCCCTAATGGCCCTTTCATATCTGTATGGTAACTAGGACGTACACCATATATGGGTGTAAGATTGATACCTATACGGCTTTGTTCTGATAACTTGACTTCCTGTCAAATGATGCATTGCAGAAGCTTCTTCCAGCCTCTCATCTCTTTTCCTTCAGTGTTTCACGCTGCTGAGAAAAGTTCCAGATATTTAGGAGTGTCTCTAAGCATGAAAATATAACAGGGAATTAAGAGAAAAATATGGCTTACTGAAGCATGCCTTTCAACAACATATTAATCCTTAATCCTTTGTCAACATACCTACTAGACTGCGTGGTCTTTTGTTTCACTTTTTCCAATTAGTTGCAAACTTCAGTACAGAAACTAGTACTTCTAAGAATTTTAGCAGAAAGAAGGGGCAGCTGCAATACTGTACCACTACCTGCGCTGTTTACTGTGGTCATGCGGTTCCTTAGTGCAGGAGACTGGTCCTGTATATGTATTTTCTGTCAGTTAGTCTTGTTTTAGTTCCAGAGAAACTTACAAAAGCAGACTCAATATGCTATTTAGACTAATTTTCCCAACTTGGGAAAGCAGGGGAAAGAATATGGACTGAAATATGTCCTGTGACCATAAGGGCATCATCATCATCTCCTACTCAGCATTTAGAGGTTGTGCCCTGGTGGGCAGGACGTTCTGCACCTCGCCAGGCACATTCATACTGGGTTGGAGCAACGGTGCCTTCCACTGGAGCTGGGAATTTCACTAACAGACAGAAAAAAAGCTGTATCCTTTGAAAAAATGGAGATGCCTCCCTGTGTATCATAGCTGCCACTTGTAGGCATGTGTTGTGGGGTTTTAATGCTTTTGAAAGAGAAGGAAACCAGTTCTACAGGAAACACTAGTGACACCTCTCATTGTATCTCAAAAAAACAGTGTGGAATTGGCTTGTCCTGCACCTTCAGAATTCAGTCCATCCAAGGACGTTCAGCCTCTGACTTCAGCAGAGCATCTTTTGTCACCTTGACGAGCAACACGGGTGTCCCTAAAGTAAAACATCTGCTAACGTGCTCCTCTGGTTGGGGTCTTACAGAAGCCTAAAAGCAGACCTGGCACATTGAGTTGTCGCCGTTCTGCAAATGCAACAATTCAGAGGAAATATCCCTGTGAAGATATGTGAAATGGAAGATCTCATCCCCTGCTGAATGATTGTAAGGCTTCTTGCTGGTTGGGGAAGTAGCATGCAAAGCTGCTGGCATGCACATGTAAAGTGAATTATTATTGTATTAAAAACTACTTTCCCCCAAACATTTGTTTCTCATCTGGCATCAAATAGAGTTTAATTGCAAGTTGTTTTATGTCATTTTCAAAAAGATGCACAGGAGGTTCCTAAACTTCCCATGTATACACATCTCATTATATCTCAGTAGGGTTCGTGTTTGTACCACCTGCTCACAATTGGGAACACTTACCCTAATGTCTCTGTAACAAATTTTAGCACTTGGGCTCCTTTTGACAATGCAGTTGTAATCTTCATTACATGGTTATGTAAGGCATTTCCAGAGGGTTATGTTAAGGGGAGAAATATGTGAATTTCAATATTTTCTTTGATTTAGGAAAATACAGCCCAACAATTTTGCTATTTTTATCTAATGAGTAAGAGAAGTAAAGTTATCAGGTTCAAATCTGAATTACAGTTGGTTACCAGCTGTTTACAAAACTGAACAGCAGAAGCATAAAAACCCAGATTATATGTACGGATAAAATATCAGCTTTCACAGGCTGGCTTCTCTTTCATGAATATTTTCTAGTGCTAACATGAGAGGGGTATAGGCTTCGTATTTTTAGGACAGTTTTGGATACTATGCATGTTAATAATTCCAGGATTTATGTCTGTTTAGCCCATTTACAGTGTATTGCCAGGATTACTTTTTTTGCTTGTGGGCCAGAATAGTGAGTTAAATCCCACATCAGGATTTGGGCTCGGAGCCAACGCTAATATTGCAGTGTAATACTAGGAGAGCTGTGCTGTTAGAAGAGCTGTGCTTTGGCTAAGATGTTGAAGGGAGGTATCTCCTGCTTGGCTCTGATGGCCAAGTGGCAGTGGAGGACTTCCGAGACCTTTGCAGGATGTCTCTCTGGACCCGTTGGGTTAATGGGACCCCCTGCAATTAGTTCTGTTTCATACACACTGAACGCAGAAGCTGTCTGGTGGAAAAGCATAGCATTATTGCACGAACAAAGCCTGTTATTATAGTGCACATGTGTATGCTGATGAAGAACATGACACTTCTCTTTTTTCCTCTTCCAGTTTCTCACCATAGGGAACCTGCCTGTGCGTGCTTCCTTCTTTTCCCCTTCCCAAAACCAGAGGTGTAGAGGCAGCAGAGAGAGGCGAGCGCTGAATCCAGACCAATTTCTGCCATGTGTCTATACGAAGCCCACAGACTCTGCCTGCTGCCCAACCTCGTGCTCCAGCACAGCACCCACTACTTACCCAACTAGACCATGGGCTGGGCAGCTCTGGACCTCTTTGCTTTTTTGTTTTCCCACCCCAGGCAGAGCATCCAGGCCATATCTAGTCTTTTCCATTGCAGCATGTAGTGCTGCTGCTACTGCTCTGGCGGCAGTAGAGGTCTGGGCTTTGATGAGCATATTCATGTGCAGTTATTCTTTTGACAGGCTGCCCAAATTTTCTTGAGGAAGACAAACCACAGCAGATATTTATATCTCAGATATTTATATCTGGGACAAAGGCTCTTCTCCAGCCCAGAGGCTTCCTCCTTGCCAAACTCCAAACGCTTGTTTCCAAAAGAGGTGTTAAGACTTCTCAAACTTCTCAGGAAAAGCTTGCAAGTATCTTGCATAATGGGAGGCGTTAAACAACCAGAGTGCAGGCACTGGGACTGACTGCCCCAATAGCAAGCCCATTAGTCACTGGTTTGTCCCAGACAGAGCTCTCTGTCTCCAAACAAAAGACTCCTCCAGAAAGTCTAGAAAGATCCTGTGGGAGACAAATGCATTACCATGTTCATAAGCTTGGAAAAACTGAAATAAAAATATAGAGTAACATTACATTTCATTTATTTTGTAGGTAATGCACTTCTTTGAGTTGCTCTGTAGGTGTCTAATAATTTTTTGGTAAGAAGCCTGTTTTTTTGAGACAGGATTGCATCCTGGAGCAGCTCCCTTGAAGAGTCCTCCTACGCCTGTTGTGGTCCTCTGGGATTGCCATGGAATTGTTTGCACTGAATCAGGAATATTTGTGCAGTTTTGATGGGTTTTCGACACATCATAGCAACTCAAAACGAGAGTTTCCAAACCAAACTTCTCCCCACAGCCATCAACTGCTTCATGAGTTTTACATGAGTTTTACAAACTGGTTCTCTGCTGCGCCTGAAAGCACCACAAGCTCCTCTCTAAAGAGGTCTTGTGCTGATCTAGGCTTTTATTTAACTTTTCCAGTCAACCCTATATTTAATATAATACTGTGCAGTCCCAAAGAGAGAAAAAGCACTTAAACCATCACTTTTAGAGGAAAAAAATTTTTTTTTCAAGGTTCCCTGAAATTAGTTTATACTTCTCTGTGTCATGTTATCAGCCCTCCTTATTACTATCACCAGAGTTATCTGCATGGCCCATGCATTTGGTTTTTTTTCTCTCCCTCCTCACCCCCCCACTTGATACTGGAGCTGTTACCTATCACCCTTCCTCAAGTGAGGAGTAAGTGGCTGCTTCTCCGGGACCAGCTGGCAGGCATCAGGAGGGAAATGCAATAGTCCTCTGGGTGGAAACTATTCGGGTCATCCCACCTCAGAGGTGCTGTTTGAATTAAAGTTGTATGTTCACTGTCATGTGTAAAAATTCTCGGTGACATAAGAGAAACATATTGTTAATTAATTGCAGTCTGAAACACATGCCAATCAAAGGCATTTGTGGCTAGTAATCTTCGTGCTAATCACTTTCTCAAACAACACCCTGGTCCATCTGAATTGTGTCTAAATTAATCTAAGCAAATCTGTACATCTTCTCTTAACCTTAAGTAGTAGCAGCCTGTGTCCATCTATACACAGGGAGATAAACTCCCTTAGACAAATAAAGAATCATTTGAGATTTTTCACTAACTAAATCCAAGTTGTGAGCTTTGAAAAAATGTGAATAACTTCTTTACCAATATTGTTGTTTTTCTAAAATTTCACATAACTTTGTTCATATTGGATGATAAAAAAAACAAAATTAGCATTACATGGGGACACCCTTATAATACCCCTCATTTGAAAAAGACATTTTAAACATTACAAGAAAAAGCTTGTGTTGGTGATTATGGAAAATGGTACTGGAGAACTTTCAGAATAATGAGATTTATTGTTCTATCAGCTCCGATATATCTCAGCCTAGAAATTCTGGATTTCCAAAACTCATCATCTGGTTATTAACAATTCACTCATTACTAACTATAAAGGCTCAAAATGAACTATGAATGAGCCACTGGCCAAAGTGCAAGTTCTTAGCTAGTATTTCCCAATGCCAAAAAAAAATTGTTGAATGCAGGATTTAGCCCTGAAATAATTAAAAATTAATTATTGTAAGGGAACCAACTTGATGAGCTGAGAAACACATATAGCTAAGTTACCTGGACATCAGTCCCAACATTAATTTAAGTAAATAAGTACAGTGCTTTGCTGAAGTAGTGCTGCAGATTTTTCTGTATGGGTGATCCATACCCCAAGATGCTTCCTTTCAATGAAAGTGTCTCATGCATAATTCATGCATGCACAATTCCTACAGAATGACTGAAAAGTGACCTCTGCCTCTATGAAAAGTAAAACTAAGCAAATCAGACCTCCTTAAAAATTATAAATGCACGCAAAGAGAATACAGCATTCTGAGTAGAGATTTTCTCCAGTTTTCAATTATAACTATGGATCAAGCCCAGTCAACCTAAGATGTGCTCTTTTTCTCACAGTCTAGACAGGCTCATGGGCTTACAAATCGGTCCCCGAAGACACCAGGCTCAGCATTCATCTGAAGTTAAATATTCTTCACTTGAGGATCTAGTTTATCCAAACTAGAAAAACAAATTGTATTTGACTTCAGGACCAATATGGCAGAAATCCCAGAGCTCTCCACCCATATGGTAGGAACATATGTGTTCACTCCAGCTACACTCCCTTATTCTGACTCCACTCGGAAACAACTCCCTTTTCCCCGTTCGCTCTCTCCAGGACTGAGCCAAAGCCTATTAAAGTCTTTAGGAATGTTTTCACTGATTTCAACAAGCTCTGGATGGTGCCTTCCAGCTTCCAGTCATTTCTGTCATCATTACTGTAATGACCACCGGCAGCTTGATATTCCTCCCATTGACATCTTCAGAAGATGGCTATTCTAGCTTATCCAGACCCCAAAAATGAATTTCTGGAGCACTTTTCAACTCACGAGCTCATGTTATCAAATACTGGCAGTGGGAGTTCACTTGTTTGAAAATCCGCACGTAATTTTGGCTTTGCTCCTTTCCTGTATGCATTGAGCAATGTGAAACAAAAGACTCTCCACTGGTATCGATGAATGTCATGCTTTGGCTGGGATGCCAGTGGCTGTGCATGGTAACAGCACACACCACAACCCTAATTTCTGTCTCCCTCCACGCCTCTATGCAGTAGGACTATTGCCACAGGGCAAAATAATAGTTCAAAATGCCCTCACTCACTCAAATCTGCTAATAGTGACTGAAGATGGTAAAATACAGATGTTGGACACCACATAGAGGAAAGAGATTGTGCAGCTGGAGGAGGACTGCTAAGAAACACCCAATCCTGGTCCTAGAAACTTCAGTCAACAGCAAGAATGTCTGCAAGATCTCAGCAACCCTGCTGGGCTGCACAGGACTATGTCCTGCTTCATAGGTAGTCTTTTTTGCCTAGACAGAGTAGAGGGTTTCATTCAACCCAGACCCTGGAGTTGTATGTCAATGTACTCTGACAAACTAGTAGGTGGAACACTTCACTCAACAGTGTACTCGAAGTTAATGAACTCTCTTTTTTCATTTTAAACAGGTGCTTTCAGTGAGGCTTCCTCCACAGTCTTCTCCAATGATGTAGTACTTAGTCCTAATACAAAAACCACCCACCCCCTGAGAAATTTTATCTTTCTCCGTAAGTGTCTGCCTGATTCTCCAACAGAGCAATTACTTTTGCAAAAGCAGTTGCCTTTTTTTTTTTTTTCCCCAGGCACAAAATATCCAAATTGCCCATCTCACCTTTGCAGAGACTGCTCATCAGTAGGAATCCAAGTGGCAGCTGCATGGTAAGTGATGGTTAGCAATCCTAACTTACTGAGGTAGCTCACAAAAGCACATTGCAGCAAAAGGAAGCTTCCCTGTAGCATTTCCAGCAATATTATTGGAGTAGTTTCTGTTTCCAGAGGAAAAGAGACAGAATCTGTAAATGCGATTAAAATTATATTTTTTTTTTTTTCCATACCGTGCATTTCAAAGATTTGGTACCTGCGCTTTGGATTTCTCTTTTTTAATAAAAAGCATAATATTTCCATAACTCACATTTGGAATCATTCCTGGGTTTTGGAAGCAAATTATTAAAATTGAGCATATGGAGGTCTTAAAGTAGAACCTTATGGGAGGGGAGAAAAAAAACATTTGATCAAGACTATTTTGTAGCATCTTAAACTAAAATAAAATGCTGCAACATCCTAGTGAAATAAGATTTGTTCTCTGTGCTCTTTTCCACCCTCCATTTTCAAGTTTATTTCATGAAGTAAGCTGAAGATTACATTGGAACTAAACTCTCCCACTTTCAAACAAGCATTTTCATGCCATTTGCAACCTTTTATATTTTCACTATATCGCTTTAGAATATGGAAGCTTTAGCTATTTTTGCATGATATTCAGAGAAGCCGACAATGACAGTGACCCCAACCATTCTATGATTCTATGATCTATGTAAGTTATTTTTTCTTTTACCTTCCCATAGATTAAGGAAATTGTGTCTAACAGAAATAGCCAAATGAGTGGCTGCGTGGATCATATCTCAGCCCATAAACAGGGACAGCTATTAATTTTAACTGCTGTGAGTTTGGATCACTAGAAAGGATTACATTTTTTTCCTGGGGCCAGCTCCTCACGCTATTTAGATGGGCTCAGGTCCCTGAGTGCTCTGAGGATAACTGCATTACAAATGTTTCATCTAAGCATATGTTCTTTTTTTTTTTTTTTCTCCTTCCAAGCTGTGAACATGCACTGATCGAATCTTGTGTGATAATATCAGTTTTGCACAGGCAAAAATACAATAGCCTCGAAGGTCTGAAAAAATGCCCTCCTTTTCCCCAAGCCCAGTTTATGTTCAGTCTGAGTCTTCCACGAAGATGTCAATTGCCTTCCGTGCAGATTAGTCTACTTCAAGTCAGCAACTTCAAGACCACCACAAAGTTCTCCCTTCTATCTTCACTTCTTGTTCTACCTTCACTTCGGTAAGATTATGTGGGATTAACTAACCATGAACGGTGTTTGCAATGAATAAAGTTTCTGAGGGAAAAAAGGAAAAGATATCTATATGTATATTGGCAAAAGGTTCACAAACTTTGTCCTTCAAAGTCATGTTTTTCATCTACGTGCAGATTCATAGGTGACACAACACGTATCACGCCTAAACCCCTTGAGTTAACACCCGGCCTTTTAATGATCTTGGTGAATGATGGAAAACTTTGTGCTCCCCTGCTGCAGTCAGAATGATGCTGTCACAAAATGTTTCGATGAGAGACACAAACACTGCGGGCTACGGCATACGATGCTCCTAATGAGTCCGGCTCCTCTGACTTGGATCTTGAATGAACAGAAATCCTAGATGTTGCCTCAGAAAACCTTCCATACTCTGTTAGAGAGGGGAGAGTCCCAAATTATTTGTCCACACTAATTTCCATGTCAAGTCCATCTCCTTTCAAAGGGAGAGGTCTCTAACGTGTGCTTTAAGTGATCAGTTATTTCATTTTACTGTTGACAATTGCAATGTGTCTTCCAGTCATACATTTCCCATTTCTTTAACAAAAAGGCTCATACGAAAGAAGAAAAGGAATTGGCAGATCACTGTGTCAGTATGTGATTATTCACCTATGCTCATTTATGTAACTGAGTCAAATCTTTGCGGCATTTTTAAGGGTTTGGTTGCCAGTTACACAACTGTCAGTATGTAAGCCTTGGTTAAATTTATGTTACGAATTTGTAATCCTGTGAATAATCAGATGTGCACATACATTTGTGTTGTAGGACATAAATGCGATTCCCTCCCCTCCCCAACAGTTCTTTGTGACATCTTTCCAATTTTAATTGATATCACAGCAATCAAAGAAGGACCACAGTGAATCAGCAGTGTTGACAATGTGCCAGGGTGTTTAGAAAATAGGCATAGCTAGGGAAGAAGAACATGTCAAAATACATTTTGAACATATTGGAATATGTTATGAAATAAAATGTGTTTACCTTTTTGAATGACGGTGTTGGGTAGTGCTGGCGACGCTGAGGAGGAGGAGGGGGTGGGTGATGGAGCCCTAGAACTGGACCACGTTCCCGTTTTGTTATGCAAGGTACAAATACGCAGAGAAGGAATATGACACTATATGACAAATCGCTTCTCTAATTCATTGGACTTGTCAAACAAATTAACTTCAGTGAATCTACTCTGGTGGTAGGGGTGGTGGGAACATTAGTATGATCGAAATGCTGGTGGCTGCTTAAGTTTGCCATCACATAGTTTAACCAGGCTTAGACAAGTTTAGACACCCAAGTGCTAAAAATACAGGAAGATAGTAACATCTGCTGCAAAGCAAAACACGTGATGATGTTACCACTGGGAGCAATGAACTAAGACATTTGGCATGGTGAGAGAAAAGGCGTCCGAGGCCTACATTTAAACTTCTGAATGCAGAAGCAAAGAAAGCCCCCTCCCTAGCCCTGAAAAAAAAGAAATATCACAGAAACTGATGAAAGAAGTGATTTCCTGAAGTACTTCCCCCAAGAATGCAGTTATAACATTGTTTCTCCACCTGTAAAGTGTCTTTAAAAGCACCTGAGCCACCACAGCAATTAAGGATGCTTCTTGTTTTCAGGAATTCTCCTTCAACACGAACCACTTCTATTTTCTACACTCTACGCCATGGCTTGATATCTACCATCAGAATTGAAACAGAAAGAAAAAGTTCATAAAATTCTTGTGTTTCAGGCTCTCCTTAAATAATCAACAATTCCAGCCATTTTATAGCCCAGATGGGCTTGTTCTACATTAAGTAAGCATTAGAAAACTTCTCTTAAACTTTCTGATATATTTTGCAATTTTCATGCAGCTTCCTCATGCATTCATCGGCATAATTTGTCTAGACTGAGTCTGATTTTAAGAGCTCTTAACCTCTTAATAAATTTTTGTCGTGTTGCTGCCCCTTCTCCCTAATTCATCATCTGTCATATTCTGTAATCTGATCCCCAGTTTGGAGGCATGAACACATTGGAGTATATACACTGTCTAACCCGTTGAAAATAGATATGCTAAATAAAACCCATTATTTCTGTAAACAGTGATACATGCTATTACTTCTCACTGTCTCTTTGTCACAGCTATGTTACAGCCATTGTATTTTTTTTTTCCTTTGCTGTTCTATTTATATAGCTAATGGAAATTATTATATTTTTAAATATTTTGACATTTACATCAGTTCCAGGCATTTTTCACATGATTTTTCTCCTGCATCTTGATCCCTAGTTTCCTGGTAGGGCGTCATGGGGTTTTTGGGAAGACATGAAGACTGTTTGTACCTGCGTGCCCATTTCTGCACCTAAAAGCTGCTCGTCGAGTCGGGTGGCATCTGATGGGGAGAGGATGAGATCTGGAGTGACAAGGACTGTCCCTTTGCTCACTGAGCTCTGCCACGACACTTGCTTGGGTCTGGCTGAGAAACTTGCCTCTCACTTTTAACGTGAATTAAAATAGTCGTTTGCCGGCATGATGATTGCTTTTTTAGCAATGCATAGGAGGTGGGTGTGATAGGTAAGCTGGCCAATAATGCTTAAGAGTGGTTTATTGCACACCTCTATGACCCTGAAAGTCATACTTGGATGCCACCAGCTTCTTTCGTCCCAGCTGGGAACACAGAAGGTGAACCTCGCTCTTGCAGTATCAGACATACCGTATACCAACTGTTGTTTTCCTGGGAATGATAATTGAGCGTGCACCTTCCCACAGGCTTAAATACAAATCTCTTTGTGAACAGTGAAAAGAAAAAAAAAAAAAATCTCTTTGCTCTGAGAAACAGACCAAGGCAGGGATGAAAAGGTGGCTCTGAGGCAGGCAAGGGAGAAAGAGAAGAGTAAGCCTGTTTTCAGCATCAGAATAGATTGCCAGGGTAAGGGGTGTGTGTGCGGGTGATTAACACAAAATTCGCTACAACACTTATGAAAATCTAGTGTACTCCATTTATATCACTGAATTTAATTTTGGGCACAAACGACTGAAATCTGGGACTAAGCAGGGCAGTGGGGGGAAATTATCAGCACCGGTCTTGGCGGCCAACCCTCTCCACCTCTGACAAACCACTCAGGGCGTTTAAGTACTGGAGAACAAACGGCGAAAATAAGTAATGGTATAATTATTTTAGACAAATTAAAAATGTTGCTTTCCCCCTTAGAGCAGCCTGAAAATAGGAGGATTCATTGGTTAAATTTTAATGGAACAATCAAAGAGCAGTTAATTCCCCAGCATGGGGTACCCTCGGTGGGCAATTATGGGGTTAGGAATGCTCCGTCTCCGCGTTGACCTGATTGGTGTAAAGTCCCTCGGTGGTTCTCAATGTTTGTTAAATTGGCGATAGTCTGTACTCGGATATACCCTATTAGCCAAAAATAATAGACAGTTTGGTTGCCAGTTTTAATGTTCATATGTTGCAATCAGCAGGGTTTTTTTTTTCCTTTTTATATCAGTGTTTCGGAGGTTAATCTCTGTTATCATCATTTTAAACTCACTCTTATTCTTATCAGTTATATTTAGTGGCAGATTGCAAGCTTTCCTTATTATCTTGTTAAATCAGTAGGTGAAAGCCTTTCAAGGCATTTCTTTTTAAACATCTTTTATTAATGTTAATATGCCAGATGGGACAAATTAAAATGGTTCTGTTCTTCGTGCTGCCACTACCCACAATTTTACCACATCATTTGCTGGTTAAGGAAGCATATGAAAACGATAGGTACAGAGCTCCTGTAATAAAACTTCAGAAAATGATAGTAAAGCCTTCTCTGGAAAAATATTTTTTCAGTTACATTCATACATAAAAAAGATGTCATTTCTGTGCATGCAGCAGCTTTGATTTTATCATAGCTGAAGAGTTCAAGCCTCTTTTGATCAGAACAGTGTGGCGAGGCACCTTTTCTGCGCTCGTGTTGGGGTCACCACAAAACTTCAATGCCTTTGTCATCACAATAGCACCCGTTACCGCTGCCATTGCCATACCTCTGTGAGATGCTGGCACTCCCAGCATCCACACTGGAAAGGAGCCTGTCCACCGTCCCCTAGGCTGGGTCCCTCAGAAGGACAAAAGTAAAAATGCTTTTGGAAGCCATCAGTGTATGATCAAATGCTCCTCACAGGGCAGCCTCATCTAATTTTGTTATTTGGTAGGGCACTTTGGGGAAAATATGCTTTGTGATATGGGTTTTTTTCTAGCCACTGATGAAAGGCTAGAGTCTCCTCAGAAAATAATAGTAGTACTTTTAGTAACAGTGATAGTGAAACTATTTATACAAACAATATCAACACACTGATAGTCAGATCTCTCTTTTTAATCCATCTTAAATACCCTTATGAGGTAAATGGTTCCCTTCACTGATTTCAGTGAGACGAGACTTTTACCACCAAGGATTCTTTATCCCAACAATAGAGTGCCAGAGCCCTTATATTGGTGCTTTTCACTGCTGAGACTTCATCCAACTCTTTTTATGATGCACTGTCCAGAACAATGGAGCTTCCCTGGTTTGCATCTCAAGATCTCAAGAACTGCTTTACATGCTCCAGTGGTAACATTTGCTATGAAACCACAAAATTGGGCCTGGATATAATAAAAATCTGTGCAATACAGATGTTTGGGTATTCTCTGTCAATAGTCGGTTCATGGTATTTGCTGCACTTGATCAAATTTTGCTTAGACAGAAACTGATAAGTTGAGGAGACAACACTTTAAATGAACATATGCAAAGATTGTAGAGAAAAGAGCTCTTTCTATGAAGGGAGTGTGGATGGTGTCTAGGGATTAACCCGTCATCTAATTTTACCATAAATCTACTTCTAATATTAAAAAAAACCTCAGTTTCTTTATCTCTCAGTACCAGCTAGAAGGATTTTAGTTTTCTCTATCCACTGCTACTTCATACTGCATAGTGAATCTGATGTGCATGAAAATCACTTAGCATGAATATAATAGAAAATTAAAGTAGTGCTGAAATATACTTAGCTGCTAGAATTCAAGTAGGCAATGTTAGGATTTGCCCATTTAAAACGTATCTGCATATTATAAATTGCTGTAAACAATTTGTATTTTTATAACAAAACACAGTGTTGTTTAACTTATGTTCTGGCAATTTCAGGACTGTTTTTCCCTGTAGTCTTCTTTGTGAGCAACAGGAGGAAAAAATAAGAACTGCTATACTTGTTATCACTGGAGATAAATGATATATATATATAAAAATGTATATATATGTGTGTGCATGTGTGTGTGTGTATATATATATGCACATATTTATATATATTGTTTCTAGCTGCGTGCATCATCTTCCTTTCGGATGGTAAGGATTGTGACTAAACATAGGGTGCTAATCAAAGTCAAAGGATATAAGCCGCAGATATAACAGGGTGGCTGAGGTTTTAAATGGGGGAGATGGTGATTGTGTGAGATTCTGTGGAGGATTCATGTTTGCCACGTGCTTGGGGACCACAGATGGAAGCACAAGAGGGTGGAGGAGAAAAGCAAAAGGCCCCATCGGCGAAATGCCTCCCATACCTTCTGAGGTGCCATTAGCCACAGGACATCGTGGCCTTCTCTGTCATGCAGGATAAGAGAAGGAGAACTGAAGGGGAAACAGGCATTTATATGGTTTATCCCAGTGAATTTTTCAGGGCAGACTCTCTATCTATAAAGAACAAAAGACCAGAGTAATAGGACTGCTCGGACTGAAATAATAATTCATAGAATGCTTTAGGAACATAAATTTACTTCCAACCCCCCTGCCATAGGGGATTTCTTTAGTATTTAGAAAAAAAAAATTTTCCCCATAATGTTTCTTCTAATATTCAGGAAAAAAGCTTGCTTTCTTCATTTCTTTCTGCTCTTTCCACAATTATTTTTTTTCCGTAAGAATCAGGAAGACAACTAGTAAAGTATCACAAATTGAATTTTTCTTGTAGTGATATGATCTATATGAGTTCAGAAACGTTAACAATTACATGGGAATTCCTGTCAAACTCCACCAGTTCTGATTGATCCCAAAGCACTTATATGAGGAAATTGAATTTCTAGAACTTTTGAAATTTGCTTGCCAGAGCCAGGTAACAATTTTAGATTTGATACTAGTTTATGATCTGCTACTAAATTTTATGGAGATTTTACCATAAGCTTCATTTTGGAAAGTACATTCTGGTAAATTTGAGGAAAAAAAAAAAATAATAAAAAGATAAAACGTCAAACTTTTGTTAGGCTGTTGATTTTTTGTTATCATGAATGGGTAATAGATGGACATGCGTAATTTAACTTGCCTGTTTCATCATTAGCAACCCAAAAATGATTTTGAAAGATAAGCTGTCAAGTTTGTTTCTCCATTTTATACTATCCAGATTATAAGTAAAATAAGAAAATACTTCAGGTATACTTCCACTTCTGTAGGATGTCAGAGTATTTGTATATTAAATAGATGCAGCAACTGACACTGCAAATTGGCGTGGCTGTGATTTCAGCTAAAGAGAGCCAATGTGACCATCTAGAGGTGTTGGAGTTTCACCACAGAATCCATTCCCAAAGCACACACAAGACCTGGTGAACTCCTTTCAAAATATACCCATTTTGATTCATAAACTTCATATGACAGTGAACTGGAATAATAGTTGGGGAAAAAGCGGCCCCTTATACCCTGAACAGCTGTTAGTGGCGGGGGGCTTGTCATGTCTCTGCTAGACTGAAAAGCCCTTCCTCACATTATTTTTTATTTTTATTTTTATTTATTTATATTTTTATTTTTATTATTTTTATTTTCATGCTCCTTTTTTTTTTTTTTCTGCTTAACCTTCTGTTTGCTAAGCTGGGTAGCCTGAGCTTCTTCAGCCTCTCACTGCCAGGCAGGTTTATGGACGTTGGTTTCTAAATGGCAGTGGTGCAGAAATGTATGTTTCTTCTAGGAACCCTCCCACTGAGACAGACACATCTCAAAATTCAGCGCCTCGGCGGCCTGACTGCTATGACAGTACAGATGACTTAGCCTGTTGCTGGCTGAGAGTATCTATCTTAATTAAGATAAAAATAGTAAATTGCCTAAATATTGAGCACATGTAGAAGAATATATAAGTCAATGACTAATACATGCTTTTGAAAGCCTGGATAAATGTTTAAAATGTTTCTTCAATTAAAATCAGAACAAAGTTTTGAACCTATAAATAACACGATTAGGATGGGTATTTGTTTTCTTTTCCTTCCCTGCCCCCTGCCACAGATTTCTTTTTTTTTTTTTTTTTTTTTTTTTCCCCATTGGGTATCTGCTTTATTTGGCATGTTTTTTGGCAAATACAATTTTTGGATGCCCAGAACCAGGATTGAATGCAGACAAGGGTTTGGGAGGACAGAGAGAGATGCTGCATGGGGTTGACTTATTGGAGATATCTTGGGTCTGAAGAGGCTTGGAGGGGCAGACTGCTTCTAGGAAGTGTGATTCCTATAGGTTTATATAGGAGATATATATAGGAGATACATACCACCACAGGCCATAACATGAGGAACCCTGATATCCTCTGGCTTCAACAGACTTGAGCAGTTCTTCTCTTCTCTGTTTAGCCCACACTTCACCTCATGCTTCACCAATTTTAAAGGCAGACAGGTTTCCAGCTGATGTATGATCGGGCTTGTTAATTCGGGCAATTATAATACGAATGATAATGAAGCAGGAAATCAGTGGGAGGAGTAAGAATAGCTAGTGCCTGAACCAGTGAGAGAAGTTAGGGAGGTGTACGGAGGTGGATGGAATGGCGAGAGGAATTATTATTACCAACATTCATCCCTTCTCGTCATTTTCGCATGTCCACTAAAAATATATCAGACAAATTGCTTCTAAATGTACTTGGAAATGTGTGTGAGGAAAACAGGCTTGCACTTTGAAGTAGCATATCACTTCCAAGCTTGTGAAACTGTGAGCTTCACAGCATGGCAGAGTTGTTTCCCTTATGCATAAATCCCACGGATGTATGTACGAGGTGTCCAGAGCTTACACCTAGGAGGTGAATGGAATCCTACCTAATTTTTGCACAGGAGGTCACCAAAATTATAAGGGCACCAGAATATTTCCCCCTGTGCTCTGTTGTACGCATGGAAGGAAAACGGAGCCGTTGCCCTTAATGTTTGTGATGACACAGTCGCTCTGCAAGCAACATGCTGTCTAAAGCTGTGCACATTTTTTTTCCAGTTTTGGTTCACACAATCAAGAGTTTCATTTTGAGTTTCATATGAACTAAGAAACTCAAAGCAAAACTCAGCTGGAACACTCTTTTCTTGGTTTATGGTGGAAGGTATGCAAAAACAGAGACAGACAGCGTTTCCACTCAAAAGTAACTTGTTCCAGGTTTGAAATAAATTTAGCTCAGATCAAGAGTTAGCACTAAGGTTCAATGTAGCTTTTCAGTGACTTTAATTTGATTTTCCTGATTTTTTTTTTCAGCTGAGAGCACTCAATTGATGACCTGGTACCATCCATATAAGGCTAAAATTCATAGCTTTCATAGCTATGTTTCTCTAATATGGCTGTTAAGAAAAACAATAGATATGTGAGATATTTTTATTTTTTTTTTTAACATGGAGGAAAAAACCACATCTATTTTAAATGTATTGGCTCTAACTTGTTTTTCTCACTTTGAGGAACTGGGCTTTTTCCTTTGTTCTGACCTCTGCTCCAAAAGGTACTTAATCTCCACATGCAGAAAACCCAGAAGGAACACCAAATTTCATTGGCTCATTGTGCAAACGGGATTTTTAAGCCATGATTGTGGCATGAATCACTGTTGTGCTGCCAACCTTCAGGATCCACACAGTAAAACTAGAACAAAAGGTTTCTCTTCTACTGCTACCTTGATAAATTAGAAAAGCTGCCTAATTATTTTATTGCTTACTGCACTGTATAAAAGAGAAAGTAATTATATTAGGTGGACATAATATAAATCCTAAACACCAGTATACTCCAACTTGCACTGCTACAAACACTAATTAAAGGACTGCTAGCATTTGTGTATTAAAATTCCATTTACAAGATAATGCAGCTTTGCTCTTAACTGAAACTGGTATTCAAGGTCTTGGTTGTGAAGCAGTTCTCTTCAATACTGCTTTTTTTTCTCAGCAATATTTTTCCTTTACCACTACTTTATGGAAATTGTAAAGCTTTTTAATATATAGAATTATTACTCTGGTTTCTGATCTAAGTCTCATTGCTCTTGATGGAATCACTCCCATTTTACACCAATGCAAAATTCAATGAGAAGCAAAGTCCAGGCTATCATATGTGGGCATAGGAGCCATAGAGGTTAAATGGGGAATAAAACCAAGGTATGGCATAGCTTTAATTATGATGCAAACAAAGGAAAAAAACCTTCAAGCCAAGCATTTTTGGCTTCCTGATAGGTGTCACTTTTTCTAGCTCTTATTCTGCCAATGGGTTAGATTCTTATATACAAAAACCTTTAAGGAGCACTTTTCATAGTTTGATCTTAGCTCACTTTTAAGTAAAAAAATAAGTAAAAATTATGGAATAACTAGTATTCAAAAGTTATATTCAAAAGTAAAAAAGAAAAAAAGAAAATTTTCTTTCCTTATTGTGTTCTTGGGATAAGATCAAAGTTTATGTGTTTCTATGTACATTTTCCAGTTTCAATTAATGTTTCCTCTCTTCTCTAAGTGCTTTTAGCAGCTCAGAAATAACTGGGTGATACTAGGCACAGATAGCAACCCGTGGAGCAATGCTGGATTTCCAGGGGAAGGGGGATTTCTTCAAGGTCAGATGAAGAATCACAGGCTGAAGGTTTATCCTGAGGAGCTTTGGCCCTGCCATTACCACTCTGAAGTACAATTATAAGTGTATGGAAACAAAGAATGTCTAGTTGTAATACCCTGCAAAGAAAGCTTGAAGTTGTGATGGCAACATCTTCAAGGTGTGTTTGAGTCTGCTAACAACCTGAAGCTGTAGCCTCTGAGAGAGGTCTATGGCTCAGTGTCTTCTCCAACACTCACAGCATCACCAGGATCTCAGCAATGACCAAGAACTTTCAACCTTCCAGGATGGTAAATAACATTTTCCTTTTAACCTGTATCAGTTAAAGTAAAAAAAATCCAACCCAAAACTCAAACAAAAAAAATCAAGAACATCCCCCCCCAAAAAAAAACTAACCAAACCCTACCCACACCAAACCAAAGAACAAAGAACCACCCCCCTCTCTCCCCACCAAAACCCAACAGAAAACCAAGTTGTGCTCCTAGGGGTTGTGACAACTCTACCAGTGAGGAGACCTGAATTCAGGGACCCGAGTACCAAGCTGGCAAAGGCTTGAAGTCTGTGGGAGCAGAGCGCTGAGCATCTGACAGAAAGTGCACTCTCCCAGCACGTTTTTGCCAACAATTGGAACAGATTGGCAGATTGAGCCAAGCCCAATCAGGCAGATCCTGTGGGTGCACAAGCACATGTGTATTAGAATGGAAGGCTCCAATAAACCCTAAATAATCAATATCCATTAATCTTTAATTATCTCATCCTGCTGATATAGTAAGAGAGATATATCAAGAAACTGCCTTCCACACGCCTTCATTAGGAATTCAAAGATTTAGTAGCTGGTGGTGATGTTAGGATAATTAGCAGCAAAAAAATGGAAGAAATGTAGGTTGCTATAGCAACACGTTCATCATGATCTACAGCATAAACACCCAGATTAATTTACAAGATGCCAGGTAGATATCTGCTTGGCTGACTGGGGTACACACAGACACCACCTTATTTGCTTTTATTAAGGCTTAATCATCAACATTAGAGCTTTCAAAGTACGTGTGCTATCACTGTCAATCACAGAGGAGCTAGATGCTTTTAGGGGCAAATCCACCAGCACAGGCTGTTTGCTCCTCTGTCTGCTCTGCAGGGAAAGAAGAGGAAGATTATTCTTCCTCCAGAGACTCTGAAGCCACTGCTGCTGCCCTGGAGCTCTGGTCACTCCTATGGGCCATCCACGTGGTATGGGTCATATTCTTCTTCTGGAGAAAGCAAAACCCAATCCCATGAATCTAGATGGTATTTTCCCCTGGCAGCTGTTGGGAAGAGCCCTCTCCATTAAGCAGCCTTTTGTGGTGTTCAGTGATGCATAACGAACAAGGGAGGATCCCTCTCTTGGTACATGAATGGAGATATGCAATATACATACTCCAAGACTCCGTAAGACCACTGCCTTACTGAAAAAGTGCATTGTCTTTGGCAAAACTGTTAAATAGGCCTTTAAAGCACCAGAGTTGGCGGGACAAGCACATAACATCGTGCCATGATGATGTGTGAAACAATCCAACAGGTTCTTCTAACCAGTCTGCACTGGATAACCAAAGCAGAGATGTCCTGCAAAGAAGTAATTCAACAAATGTAAAGTTTATAGACATACCATGAATAACAAAGACAAAAATGAATGGTTAGGGTCTCTCTGTCACTGCTTTTCATCTGTTAGTAAGGTCAACCATCAAGTTCCAACCTCTTGATACCACTTGATAGCCAAGACCTTCTGCTCCTGCACTACTTTTCCAACATTCTTCTATTCTCCAAGAAAGTGCATGATGGAAAAAATATTTTGGTCATTGGTAACTGTGCTTAAGGAACAACACCAAAGCTGTCAAGATTTGTTAGGAGGAAGCTGGTATGGTCCAAGAGTTTGATTAACATTAAATATGCATCCTTGGCAAAGAGTTTTGTGTAAATTTCCCCATAACTGGTGTTTGCTGACAAACTGGTAGGGGTGGTAGGGGTTTTAATCATGCTCATCCCTCATCTCATACTGGTTTTGCCTTGCCTGCTTCACCATGGGTTGCACATTGCCATCCCAGACAGGGGTGTAGGTTTCTTCTGGCGGTGCTGGCCACCATCCCACGCCGACCCATGCCACTGCCTTCCTTCCCTCCCTGCGGCTCTGCAGCTGTGTGCACAGCTGCGTGGGGAGCCGTGTTGAGGAACCGGCTCAGCTGCGTGACCACGGCTGCACAGAGCCCCAGGGATGTGGGGTTGGGGTGGAGGGGTCAGCAAGGCAAACAGAAGCCTTGGGGACTGGGAGCGGGATGACTTGAACCAGGTTGAGCAACATGGCTAGAAGGTGTTTCACAGGGAACTGCAGGAAGTGGAGTCAAATCTCTCCTTCTCCATAGTCTTATTCCCACCTGTCAATCCACAGGACATATGCACAGTCCTACCTGTGCTTTTTCTGACACATTCCCCCAAATCCCCAAGCTCTAATGCACTAAAGGCATCATAGAATAAGTTCAAAGACATAGGAAAGCTAAAAAGCAAGGACACCCACCAAGAAAATGAAAAATAAAAGTAGCAGGTAGTAGAATATTAGGAAAATAAACATAATTTAACTGCTAAAAAGAACAGAAAAAATAGAGAACCTATATCATAGAATAATTAAATGGTTTGGGTTGGAAGGGACCTTAAAGGTCAACCAGTTCCAAACCCCCTGCCATGGGCAGGGACACATCCCACTAGACCAGGTTGCTCAAAACCCTTGAATGCCTCCAGGGATGAGGCAGCCACAACTTCTCTGGGCAACCTAAGCCAGTGTATCACCACCCTCAATATTTCTGAGTGAACTCTATATTTGTAACACAGCTCACTCTGCTGATCCCAAAGCTGGTCACCCAAGCAAAGACACCAACACGTCAATTTGTCCATTGAAGAAATGGTAACATTTCTGACCGAAATGAAGAAAAAGTTTACCTTTGCCAATAGCCTCATGATTTAAAGAGAAAAGGCACCATGGGACAAGAAAAAGCAGAGGACTTGATCTGCTGTGAGCATCTTTCCTCACTGGGAATCATCATTGTGCTGTAGGAGTGACATATCCCCACCTGAGTTGCTGAAAAAAATGCCATATAGACACAAGCACCCTTTGTAGGAACACGTAAACATCTCTATCTCTCTAGCATAAGCAGCTAGCTGTATTATGCTAGCCACAGTTTACTTAACTGTCAATATATTGTGTAGTACCTACTGAGTCCCTTTTTTCTGGCTATTCTGAATTAAATAAACCAAGATTCAACACATGTCTTAAAACCGCTATAGTTTATTTATAAGGAGAAAGACAGGCCGTCAAACTTTCCACAGGAATTTAAAAAATTCATCAGGGAGTCGAAGTCTTTACTTTCTTTCCATTCATATAATCTTGGTTTTGGCTTAACACTTAACACAATATTCAGTTCAAAAGAATATCCTTTGCATTTAAAGTAAACAATGGTTGTTATACAAAGACTTTTAATTTTTCTTCTCCTGCCCTTTGCCATTTTATTTCCTTATTCCAAAGCTCTGCTCAAATAACATTATGCCTACTCCATGCCAGAAACAGAATCTGCTTTTCTAATTCAGCTTTTTTGCAAAGCAGCCAGTTCAAGTAATTCCATTTAAACTCTTTGCCTCTAAAGTTTCATCAACATTTTACTTTTTAAATGGAGTTTTGAATTAAATTTAAAAAATGGGGAATTAGAAGAAAAAATAAATATAATTAAAAAGTGATGTGTTCTAGTTTTGAACATGAAAACAAAAAAGGACACAACTCACAGAAAATCAAGTAATCTTCTCAAGCCCTGGCTCTACTCTGAGTCAGGTTCATACTATAAAAGTGAGTTTGATATTTTCTGTCTAATTAATAGTAGAACTTAGCCCACAAGACACCCCTCCCCACCCCCTATCCCTAATTAGGAAACATTTTACTTAGCTCTTATTTAGCATTTCATAAACATTGGGCCAATTTAATCTTTGGGGTAACTTTATTGAAGCCAATGAATAAAGCCAAATATCTAATTAACTGCAAAACTTTGGCAAGTGTACAAGTATTTGGCAAGAAAATATATATTCATCAAACAGTGCTGTGCATATGATGAATTACAGAATTATGTGATAAACTGCCTTTATTATGCCAATAAAACTTTTAGAAATAACTTTTCTCTAAAACAAATTACACGTTTAGAGAATAGATGACACAGCTGCTGGTAAAAAGGTATTTCTGACATCTGGTCAAAGGAACCTGCCCTATTATGGCTTTGACATCTGTACTATAGAGCAATTTCAAAGTCCCCCGTCAGGATATTTCTATCCTATGAGAGCAATTGAGCTGCAACTGCATCACTGATTTGAATCCAACCCTTATAAAAGTCAGCAAAAGGATTTATGGTTTTTCTCCTCCTGGTATAGATGACTACAGATAGAACAGGCCCCTACTATCATAATTTTTAGAAATGCTACTACATGATTGAAGACTGGGTAATATGGGGTCTGTACCTATTTATTGATTGAAAGAATGCAACTTATAAGTAAAATATATAATAAGACAGTTTGTCTAGATTATGTTATGTTGCCCTATGGTGAACTATTGTGTTTCCTATATGAAAATTGACTCTTTAGCACATCTTCCACTATTCTTCAAGACCAATACCTTGAGGCAGGCTTCACAGGCAGATCGAAAAAGCTGCTCTGAACTATGAGACTGCATGGGAAACTACCTACTGAGCCACGGGGAAGGTCTTGTGAAGTTGCTATTTCCCCACCCTACAAAAACTGCAATCACTATCGAAAACAGAGAAACTGTGGGTAAAGATATTTGCCTTTCCTGAAATCTGACCTGCAGAATTATCCGACTTAAAAAAATAAATGCAATAGTGAATACAGTAATAGAAACCTCTTCACATTTATAAGTACTAATAAATCTTCTGCGTCCAGACAGACTACAAAATCTGTGGTTACTATTTTTAAAGGACTAGTGAAAAGAAAACATATAAATTAAAAAGTATTAGGAGAGGTTTTCCTTCTTTAAACATTTGACATAAATATTTGACAATATTTATTCCATATCTCATGCTTTTAAATAGAATACAGTAATGTTCTTTTGGTGAGCATGTAGGGACAAACTAATATTTTATTGCTACAACTTAATTTTATATTATAATCTTGTCATTATTATGGAATATATTTTCTTATTTTTAAATACTGTTTCTGTGTATGAGTATTATGTTGTATTGCCGAAGGGACTGACTCTCATACTGATGAGATTGGGGCCATGAAGGCTCTGGAACTGTTAGGCCCCAAAGAGTCTTTCCATTGACTTCTCAAACTTACTGATGAAAACCTTCCTGTACAACAGGCAAATATTTTATTCCCAGACACAAAAAAAGAAAATATTCTAGGGTACAGAAAAGCTCCATACATTATAAATATATGAGATTTGCATCTGTTCTGTTGTACAGTAATGAGATGTTCCAAGGGACTACTATTGCCAAACACCTGCTGACATTTCCCACTGCTTTTTGTGCAACTCTTCAGAAGGGAAAATACTGAAAACATCTGCCTGTATTGGCCCATAGAGTTCACATGCTTCTGTAGAGGATCTTGGGCAGTGAGATATGGTTTGTGCACCTTTGTCATGGGTGCTCTTCAGTCCCCTCACCAGCCTCATGTGGCATCTGCAGAGCAAGGAGGTGGGAATTGTCTCTAGCAGAGATTATGGAGCTGTGCATCTCTTCAGCTTTCAGAATAGAACTTGAGCTGCTTCACTTTGAAGGCTGTTTCAAGTAAAATAGGGTTAGGGAGCCTCAGCTGGTACAAGGATTGCATAGGCATCTCCTCACTACCTATCCATGGGGTAGGTCGTCATGGTAGCTGTGGTGTGAGGCCTTCATGAGAGCTTTGGTATAAATATCATTATAGAAAGATACTCAGGTGTAGTGCTCTTATCATCCCCTGTAAGTGATGTAGCCAGGCTGTAGCTATGAAAACCTTCATAAAAATCTTGTTTTAGAAAATAAGTGTCAATTTGGTCCAACTTTTGGCTTCCCAGACATCACTTGACATAAAAGAGTTGATTTTTTTTTGTTTCCTGAGATCATACTGGTTCAATCTTGATTCACATTTTTTTTTCTAGTGCAATTTAAATTCCAACTTAGCATAACAGTTAATAGCAACATTTTTACAATAGTTACACTCTTTGCATATAGATTCCAATATTGAGTGTATATAGCTAAGAGGTATACGTAGATAAGAAGTAAAATGGTGGTAATTTAAACTGTCAGCCAGAAAACTGCATTTGAGGTTCAGAAGATAAGAGTTTGGCTTTTTTTTTTTTTTTTGTGTGTGTGTGAGGCAGTCCTGTTCTGGAGGCAGAAAGAAAAGAAAAGTAATCATAGCATTGTGGTGCAACTACAGTGTCTTTTAAGTATGTTGCACAAGAATAATTGATTATGACTTAAGTGTCACAACCTATGTTGGTGAAGCACAGAAAAAAAGCCAAACCAAAACAGAACAAAACCTCCAAATCCCTGACAGAGAAAAAATAATTAGAGTCAAACTTAGCTCTTGTAGGTCTAACAAACAAGTCCTAAGAGCAGGTCTGCTGAGTGGGCATGCACCTCTGTGCTTTTTCAAGGAGGCAAAATCATTTGGTGGGTTGAGTTTCTCCCTGTCCCTTGGGCTGAATGCTGTCCGTGCCATGGGTCTCAGAAAGGGGCTCTGCCTGGTCCCATCACTGAAGGGCACGGTGGGAGCTAGTTTACAATTAGCAAGGCATAATTTAGCTGGCAGGTGCCATTTGGGACTGGTTGGAAGAGAAACTACGTGTCATCCTGCAGCAAATCGGGCTGCTTAGCAGCGCTTTGGGTGACAGAATCAATGTTTCTCGCTGTTCTCACCTCCCTTTGCTGATTCATTTTTTTGCCTTTGGGACCAGCGCCCGAAGCTAAGCTTGCTTTTTCATGCTGCTGAGTTGAGCAAGTATCCACCCTTAAACATCAACACTTTTAAGAATTCAGTTTAAACAATGCGTTTTGTGTATAACAAGTGATTAAACATTAGAGTCTAGTTCTGAGCTCTTTGTTCTTTCCTCTAGATGCTAATTACTAAGGTGTTTATCTGCAAAGAGACAAACAGTTTCTGACTCAACTGTACCTCATCTTTTTCTTCTTCCTGACTGAAATCTTAATTCTATGTTTAAGCTAATGGCATACAGTAGCTACAGACTGTGACTCGTGGAGTAATTTGAAAAATAATAATAATAGAGAAGAAAAATAGCATGTTTCTAGGGCAGAGAGATAATGTGCATTTCACCGACGTGTAAAGTACCTAGCAAGCTGCAGAGCTGTACAAATAAATAAGTGACAATAATAATAAGACTGATAATAATAATATCAATAATGAGATAAGAGTTTAAGCACAGATGTCTATGTTTTAAATTGAGAGAGGAAGCAAGAGCGATTCTTCCACAGTTTGCAATTGTGATGTTTCACATGCAAAGTCCCTCTTTTCAACAAACCTGGGCTCTGACAGTGGTGGTTCTGTAGCCCTCGTTTCAATAGGTGACTCACTGTGCTACGTTTCCTTAATGAAAGACAAATACAAACGTTCTAAGACTGAGAGTATCTTTTCAAAATGGTACACGGGAGGCATACACAAATCTTCTTCACAAACAGGAATTTACACAGTACCACCCATGCATCACACTGAAAAGAAGCTAACTTCTTAAGCCTTAAGTACCTTATTTTGCCTTCCTTATTTTCTTTGAAATTTTCCTACTGCTTGCTTTAAAGTTAATATATGAAATATGAAAGAGCACAAAGGTTTCCTCATGTATAAGATTCATCTGTATCAGATCAGCTACAATTGAGCATTCAAGTCCCACGCTGCTTTTGTAATATGCATTTGATGAATCCATGTTAAAGCCTCGTAGGCAAACTTACTCGAAACAGCAATGGAGAATTTAACAAATTCATTCATCCGTACCATCATCAGATATTACAATGCCGCAGGGTAAGCCAGACTACTGCGTAATGCACACTTTGGCAAACAGGCAGAGAAAATACCTTGTATACTCTTAGTTGCAATCTCAAAGCTGTTTGGGTACTGGGAATTCTGTGTGCTTGGCTGTGAGGATGTCAACCCATAGTAGTTTGGCTTGCATTCTCTTACTTCTGCAATAGTATTAACTTTTCAAGTGTTCATAGGTCTTATCTTTGTTAGAAGAAGTACTTTGTACAATAAGTAAAACATTCATCTGCACAATGATGCTTTTTACTTTTTTCCCTTTTGATGTGGACTATAAATTGACTTAAACTGTATGTCAACCTGCCTGCATTTGATTTTAGTAGCTCATGCCCCTCGCACAAAATTCTGGATAAGCAAATCTCATACAACAAAGCTTTTAAAAATACACACAGAAAAGAAACATTTCATATCTGGGGACTTGTATTAATGAAAAAGTCTAACATTTCTACCTGCAACTAAGGATATTCGACTATTGTCACTCTTCATACTGGCATGAAGAAAAAAAAAACCAAACTACCAAAGCATTACAAATGCCAAAAATTTACACACTAGACATTTGGATGCAAGGATCTGGGAAGATGAAAGGACCTTGTTTGCCTTCACTGAAAACCCCTCTACTTTATGCAGAAGTGCACTGTGTATTTGGAGGTGGCTGGCAGTATTTGTAATGCCATGTGTGACTCATTGCAGCCAATGGGCTGTAATGAAACATGCTCTTTCTCTCTGAATTGTCTCTCTCAGACAAACTGAAAGTGTAAATAATCCAACTGTCTTGAGCAGATCTGGGCCAGTCTTCATCAAAAGACTGGTTTGTCCATTGTCTGCTAAACACTACCCATAGGCAGCTACAGGCTTCTCAAGCTAGAAGAGCTAGACAGGGACCTACTCACTGTTGTCAATGAGAAAAAAGTGATGGGAAAAAGGGCTTACATCTGCTTTTAGCATATCTGAAGTCAGAATTGTCTGTTTTCCTGTGGAGACACTGGAAAAGGTAGTAGATAGATACACTGGGGCTCTTAATACAGCACTTTCCACATGTAATAAATGCACAAAAAAATGCATAAAAAAAAAAAAAAGAAAAAAACCCTCAACCCCAACCCCAAAAAAGTCAGCAGTGATGGAAAGAAGAGAAACCTTTAGAGAACCAAAGGGTTGTTGAAATTTTTATCAGAGCCTTGCAGTGCTTTTCCCTCTAATGTCCGTAGCAAGGAAGAACAAAGGGCACTTACACCAGTCTGTGAAATATGATTTTTATTAATATACCACATGATGGGTGTCATATTGGGCAAATCAGCAATAAAGCATATGCCCCATACCTTTGACAAATTAAAAATATAATTTATATTATTACATCTCCTTTTCAAAAGTAGATAACTATCATTTCAATAAATTAAGAAAAAGTATGGAGAAAGTGAAGGGAAAAAACAAATAGGAAGTGATTTTTGAAGCCTGTAAAAGCAAACTGAACATAATAACTGAAAGCACTGTTCACATGCACAAAGGAAGCATTTCTTAACAGGAAACAGTGTAAAACTCAGTGAGTCAGAAACTTTGTCATGGGATTTGGGTTTTGCATATATATCATTATTTTGTATGTAAAACAGTCTTGTAAAGCCCCATGAAATACCCACAGTTTCACCTAACAAGTAACATGCTTATTCAAATCTTGAATTATGGCAGTGCCCATCTTTCAGTACCTTAAATCTCACTCGCTGTCGCTATACCAAGTAGTGGCAGAAGGTCCAAAGCCAAACGGTTTTGTTCTGCTGTACTTCAGGCTGGACTTGTTCTCCTATTATTCAGTTGCTCAATATTTGGCCCCGAACCAATGGTAGCCTTTGAAAAAACTCAAGGATTAAAAGTATGAAGACTGAATTGCTCATAAAATTCTTTTTTTTTTTTTTTTTTTTTAAAGAACACTAGAAACATATTTCCAGCACAAAATAAAATCCGTGCCTGCCCTCAGTATAAGCTTCAGTCTGACACAGAGCAGGGGGCTTATTAACTGAAATGGAAAATATCTGGCAATTGCTTCATTTTCCATCTGATATTGTCACCCTCGTTGGCTGCACACTATAAAAAATGTGAACTGCCCTAAGGAGCATAGCCTAAGAAAAGGAAATCATCAAATTTTGCCTCCTCCACAATTCCCATTAATTCCCCAAAAATTTCTTATGAATATTTCTGAAGCCATAATCAGCCTACGTGGAATCTGCATGCTGGATTAAATAAAAGCAGGTTATGGAAAAAACCCCAAACACTGAGGCAGAATCTTCCAAAAAGCTACTTTTCACCAAAATATAATACCTAAAAGAATAAAATGGAGTGGAGATGAAAATTGGAGGAAATACTGTTTTTATATAACATTTTAGTGTTAGTTTTCAAAGGTCCCACAGCGGCCGCAAATAGCAGCAAAGTGGAGTGGAGGAGGGGTAGAGAAATGCTGAATCCGAAACACATTTTGAGGGGAAGAGAAATCAAGGAAATAAGGATTCTGGCAATGCTGGCAGATGGGCTGAGCAAAATTTCATCATCACAGACATGATTAGAGGACCGTACCTCCATCCAAAAATGCTGGATGTTAAATCAGACAGGAAGAGATTCAGGATATTATGTTTTGGTGCTTCTAGATATTGTTAACATTCAATTAGGAAACTGCTAGGTCCCCTAACAGTTGAAGGTGATTTCTTGTACCATGAAAAAATGATGGAGAATTTGACCTTTCTAGAAGTGTACAGGTGGGGTATAAGAACAAATCGAGACGATGCTGGTCCATAACAGAGATCCACCTGCTCAGCCATAATACAAACAAAAGTACTATGAAAAGCAGGCAAATCATCTGCCTGAACACGGATTTCAGATACCAACTTCTTGCCACACATAGTAACTGTATAAAGTTAATGTAATGACTGGATCAACAATCACAATGTTAAATGATTTCTTTAATGAGCCTATAGAGGAGTTACTTTAGCTAGATTTCAGTTAATATTTGTTCAATGAATGATTGATGTTTGGAAAATGCTCAGGTGCTTTCTTAAAACTGTGTTGAAAACAAGCACGATCTAAAACCAGGCAGATGGGGACAAGGGAAAAGCAGATGTGCTTGATGCTGGTACAGTATCTTGGTAACAGAAGTTTAAGCTAATCTATTTCAGGGAAGCAGTCGGAAAAATAAAACTGAATCTCTTCTCTACTTTTCCCTTACGAATCATTTGGTTTCCCTTTTAAAGTTAATTATCCTTGTTAATTACTTCTGAATCCATAGATTGTGTCAAACTCGTTGAACTTATTACTTTTTAATTCGTTCACGTGGGCATTGCTGCTGAGGACTGAAGTGGCAGGAGCAGCCCCCTTGCTCCCCGGGAAGCTCCGCTTGGCTGGTTTCCAGCCTCATGGTGGCCAGGATAGGATGGGGAGAAACCGGATGGGGAGAAGCTAGAAACCCTTCTTTCTCTTGGCAAATATCTGCCCAGACCTGCTGCCCCTGGGCTTTTAGAGTAGGCAGAGACTCCTGGGATGCTCCCGAAGGAAGGGATGCTCCCGAAGCAAGGGATGCTCCCAGTTGGTGCCACTCAACCCGCTTGACTTGGTGTCTCCCTGCCGTCTGTGCTCTTTCCAGCTGGGCAGAAAACAAGCCAGGGTCTCTCCTCACATTTGCGAACAGAAGATGTGCCCCTGTGGGTGAGCAATGCTGCAACCGACATCAGAGCATGCTTGGGGGTGAGTGTTTATTGCTGGTTTTCCTACTTATCTACTTCAGATGCTCTTATAGAGGAGGAAGATGCAAGAAGGTTGGGACGGGTGCATTCACAAGATCATAGGATTCACAAGTCACAGATGACAGGACAAGGGGTAATGGCTTCAAGTTGCGCCAGGAGAGGTTCAGGTTAGATATTAGGAAATATTTCTTTCCTGAAAGGGTTGTCAGGCCCTTTCAGGTTCAGGTTAGATATTAGGAAATACTTCTTTCCTGAAAGGGTTGNNGGGATATGGATTAGTGTTGGGTTGGTGGTGTTTTGTGTGTGGTGTGGGGTTTGTGTGGGTTTTTTTGTTTGTTTGTGGTATGTGGTTTTTATTTGTTTCTTTGTTTGTTTGGGTTTTTTTTCACTAGTTGGACTAGATGATCTTGAAAGGTCCCTTCCAACCTAGGTGATTCTGTGATTCCCACCGCCCAGCAATGACACACAGATAGCATGGCAGCCCTGGAGCTAAATATAGAAGGGACAAACTCTGTCTCCCTCTCTTTGCCTCCCTGTCCGGACAGATTAGTAAAATGGTCCCCGCACCCTTCGCTTTCGGTATCTTCAATGAGGGCCCAGTTCTGCCACCTTGGCTCGTGTCCAATGGCACCTTGTCCAACCCACAGCTCCAGTTCTGTGTAGAAACCACACAGCAAAGTTATTATGCTGGGAAGTAAGAGGAGAAATAATTGTTGTGGGGAAATCGTTGTGCACAAAGGCAAAAGTTTTGAGACTGGAGAGGAGGCTCGTGCTCCTTCATTCACCAAGGTTATCTGGATTTTTCTCTTATATGATTCTTTACAGCTGGTAATCAAATATATATGTATATATACACACACTGTATTTTTTTACTAAACATTTTAAATTAAAAAAAAACCCACAAAAAAACCACACCTAAATATTACCAGATTTAAAAAAAATAGACAGGAAGCAAACACCCTGACTGTAGTAGATTCAGGCTTAATTACCTGGGAATGCTGCATAGTACAGACCTGGCAAAACTGGAACTCAAAAGAAACAGTATTGGAGCTGGTGATAAGCTCAAACGCAAACCTATATTGAGGCTTAGGACCACCTGAGCACAGCTGAGGAAGAGGAGGATGGCTGCCCTCTGCCACAGCAGGCACTCCATTGCCGTTGTTGTGTACAAAGATGGTGTAGTCCTTGGAGCAGATACAAGAGCAACTGAAGGAATGGTTGTTGCTGACAAGAACATCCTTTGGCATGCCCAAGCTGGGGAGCATATTGGGCAGCAAAGGGTTGGCTTCTCTTCCCCTTGGCTCCTTCTTAGCCATCCCATCTCTCCATGGGTGTTACCTGGGGTGAAGAAGTTATAACACTGAGAATGACTTTTCCCCCACTCTTTTACCCACAAGATTCTTTTTTCTATCTGAAGGAAGATTTATTTGGTGAGTAGAAAAGTGGTGGCTATATGTTGGTTTTTCATTTTCTGTCTGGTTCCTCTCTGAAGGATTGTGACCCTTCTTTGCCTGCTACCATGCTGACAACATCCTAAGCCATTCCTTACACCCATTTCCCATCAGGCACATGCATTTTATAAAAAACTGGTGTGAAGCATATCAGTAAATTGTTAGGAAAGAGCCTAACTTTTTCATTTGAGATAAGGACCTGATCTGACAGATCATACAAATACCTAACTTGGATTTCATTTCAATGAAATTTAGAGAAAGAGTGGAGATAGACTCCTAAATATCGGTCTCTGGGACTGAGCAACTTCAGAGATACTCACCAGGACAATGTAGCAGGAAAACCCATCAAAGCCCTTGTGAAAAGTCCTACCCTTTAAAAGAGGAATGAGGAATAATAATGATGCCATGATCCATGGCTAGGCTAGACTGAGTGGATAGGAATCTGAAAGGGTTTCAAGAAAAGAGAAATGCCAGGGCAGAAGGGCAAATGGACACAAATGGGGGCTTGTCTTCTCCCCAGAATACAGATTCACGCCGTCAAACCCTTGTTGCAATGAAAAAATTAAAAATATTTCAAAATTAAAAGATTGATTTGGAACCAATTCTGCCACCAATGAGACACTTTCCAGTGAAGTACCTTCCTTATGTAGGGTTACTAATGAGTGCAGATGCTATTTCACAGAGGAGGAACAGGATCTGCATTGAGTGTTAGAGACAGAAGAGTTGCCATATTGATCCAGTTCCCATTAAAGCCAGTCAGAGTTTTGCCATTGATTTCAGAGGGAGAAAGGTCTTCAAGAGTCTTCCCTTGAAAACAGAAAAAAAAAAAAAAGGCACAAAAGTTTTTGAATGCCAAGGCCAAATATTAAGCTGGAAGATCTTTCTAGCCACGGGCTCTGAGAGTTTTCATTTTTTAACACTTCTGAACTGCGGGCAGAGGTTCTGGTCAGCTGGGTCCTGTGCTCACAGACCTTGGGTTTGTTCAGACTTAGCCCCGAGGCAGATCTTTCTTGCTTGAGACTCCTCAGTTGTAGAAATACATCCCGGAGGAGATTCCACCAGAATGTCTCAGTGACTGCTGTTCATCTCATTTACTTCAGTTGGCCTATTTTATCCCTTTCTTACTATTCACTGTTAAACCTTCTAAATAGTCTGTTTTTCTTTCAGCTTGATGATAAGGCAATCGGGGTAGCAGCTACTTATTTTGCCCTAATTTCACTGCAGCTTGCTTAGCTTTCTTGTAGGTTGGGCTGAAGTAGGTTTATTCTGTACTTTCTTTTCATTCAATTAAATACAGATATGCTGCAATAAATGACTTAAGGTAGCTTCAATGCATGAATATTCTTACTGTCTATAACACGGATCAGCAAAAGGTACATCAAGAGCTGATGTAAACTTTTACATAAACTCAATTTCATCTTTCAAGTTCAAAATGTTTTATTCACCTTTTTTTTTTTTTAATTCACACCTTCATTTCTGTGTCTCAGAAGGACTCCAAAGCATCATAACAACAAGGCAGAGAATAATCTCACATTTTGCAAGCATATTGCAAAAAAGTTACTCACATGAAATTTTCAGTCTGTCTTTTGAAAAATAACTAAGATTGCTCAAAGGTAATGCTTTCATGGTTGGTTTGAATAGAATATCTGAATAGAGTTTATACACCAGAGTTTGCATTCTATAACCAAAAGCAAAGTTAAATTTCAAAAAACCCACAAACCAACCTGTATTTCAGTCCCATACTTTTCTTTATATCATGCTGATAAATTAAGAAAATTAAAATGTATAGGTTGATCTATTCACCATGTTGGTTTTTAGATTACTATGCAATATTTTTCTTGATATCTGTTTATTTCTTCTACATAAAATGGCAGCCATGCCATGGTGCAATGGAACAAGTATGGCATCTATTTTACAGTTAAGCCTGACTGTCACCATGCCAGTACAAGTGTCTCTAGAAATCCTCCACAACATACATTTTTTATGAATTGAACCAGTATAATATCATTTTACGTAATCATTTGTTTTAAGCAGAAGTTAGAAACTAATTTCTTCGTTTAAGAAGGTACATTATGTATAGGTCAACAAAAAAGCTGCTGTCAAACTTTGTGAAAGCCTAATTCTTTGTCAATTAGACTCCATTCATCCTAAGAATAGAACACTAATCATTTCTGCCTGCAGAGACACTTGAGGCTTTGGTTCTTAATGAAAATGAACCGAGAAAAATCTGAATATCTGGCATTTTCCTCTATTGAGTTCACTTAGGATTGGGTTTCCATGTTTAGGTCTTGGCTTGGCTTTTCAGAAAGCAAAGCAAAACACACACAAAAAAACCCCACCAAAAAACCCAAAGTAGCTTTTTATGCCACATTAAAAATGTGCAAATGGTATAAAAATAGAATATGTTAAAAATTTAGATAAAAAGATTTACAAGTCTGTTCCATGAAATAATTTTGAAAGATATAAAAATCAGGTTTGACAATTCCACCCAGTTTCCCCCATTCCCATCCATCCTGTTTGAGTTATTTCTGATCTTATCCATCTGCAACACAAAAAGGAAGGCTGAAAAAGTCAGGGTCTTCTCTTAAGAGTAGCTAAGTGCTCTCCTCATTATGGTGGGTAACAAAAGCACCCCTTCAGGAGCTGTCAGCTAATATTAACATCGTGTCATTAGCATCCTACTTAGAGGAGTCTCTGCCTTTCCTTGATGGGCTGCTTGTCCTAGAAGGAAGAGGAAAATGAGGGACACAAAGGATTGTTGAACCTATCTAAATAGTAGTAAATGAAAGGCTTAAAGTTGCGTAATATCAAGAACCGCTTTTTGTTCCTAGATCTTCTTTATCCCTTTGTGGAAATGATCACAGATGAGACAGAAGAAAATTTATTTTCTCCTTTGAGTGCAGAGAGTACATTTGTGAGGACTGTTAATGTACCAGACCAGGAGATGTTCTCCTTTCCCCCTTCTTGGCACTCAACTTCCCTTGCCACAAGCAAGAAGTAACCCAGATCAGTGAAACAGGGCTGTGCCAGGTCCTGTGTCAAGGACACCTGCAAGACCTTGAATTACTGTCTTTCCACTTCCCTCTCCAAACTCCTAAGACCCTTTTAGGAATGAGGGCTATGTTCTCCATTTGCCTATTACAGCAGGGGCCAGGTTTCAAATGTTCTCCCTATTATAATGCTATTGATGGCATTCATTTCAGGGCAGATTTTATTTATACGTAATTACACTTTTTTTTTTTTTCTTCTTCATAAATACTGCTATTTATGTATAATAATACTAAGGCTGACTTTTCAGGATCTAGTTCACTATTCATCTTCTGTTCTAATCTAAACTTTAGGAAAAACAAAGAACATAATACCTTTGTGTCTTTAGCTTACAAATGAGCCAATCCAACCTTTTGAAATAATAATAAGTATTGCTAATAAGCCTGAACATATAAAATGCTTCCCCATTGAGACACGGTGGGTTGCTGTACAATAAAAACATTTTATAAAAAACCAACAAAAATATTTTAATAGAAACCACCCGCTTAAAACAAAAAGAACAAAATCCATATGTCTGCCACATTTATGTCCTAAACCCATCAAAGAGATAAATGTACAGAAGCTGGGAGTCAAGGACTGAACCTAAGTCTCAGTGAAGCAATTGGAAATATTTTCACAGAGCAAAATGTGGTCTGGTGCCCTCCTGGGTGATGGCTCTGTCTCTGCTGTGGAAAGATCCTATCAGGTGTAGCATGTTCATCCCTCACCAGTTCTTGGGGCAAAAAAGGACCGCACAGCAGCTATAGGCTCTCATCACCACCGATGCAGGGCTCTGAGCATCCCCACAGGGCACAGAAATCTCTAGTTTTCCGGACTTTTGATGAGTGAGCTGTCTCCTCTGCAAAATTAGACTGGGATTATAATGAGAGGGAACTTGCTAGATGTTAGGGAGGAGCCAGGAGACATCTGTGCAGCCAAATAATGTGATGAGGGAGCAGTAAGATAGCTCATTCTTTCTGCCTGAGCACTAGGCTAAGCAAAGCGGGGATTAAATGCAGCAGGGAACAAAAGGGAAGCTCAGTCAGACTTAGACTTTGGGGGTAAAAGTTCATGAAATGGTTTATCATCCTCAGTTTGAAGAGCTTGACAGAATTACCACAGTGCCCTCCCAGCCACGGCCACCAACCAACATGTCCTTTACATGGCTGGTTTCAGTACTCCTTTTTGCACCTCGAGCTGTGAGCAGAAACTGCTGAACCATGGCTTACATTGCAGTGGAAAAAAAAAAATCTGTTTTCTTTAGGAAAACAGAGCCTAACATTTACACAAATCTCCGGAAGTTCTGAGGTTATTGGGCACATAGATTTTGGGGATGGCATAGGATGCAAACGGGAGCTGTTCTTAAAATTATACGTGCAGTGAGGAGGTATGGCTTGGAAGTGATTAGCTGGTAGAAGATTAATCACGACCATTATAGGGAGGTTTAATAATTCATGCTAGAGCTTAAATGTAATATTTGCACAAAGAAAGGCACTGAAGCTATAGCATGATTAAGTTTCTTGATATGCTTCAAAACCTTCCTGATGAGTTGAGTTGTTTCTACTAGACCCATAAGTCTTTGGAAAACTCCCAGAAACAGCATTGACTTCTTAGTTTGAAGCTTACCTTTCCACTAGATATTCACCTGACCAACATTAACATAAATTGGCAAATATGATGACTGAATGTCTTTCAGGATGTCCAGATGACTGGGCAGGATTGGCTTGATTTTTTTTTTTATTTTAATTAGCCCATTTCATGAGCAGAAAGATGTGATATCAGATGTTGATTTAAATGCTGCCTTCCTCCTCTCTCTTTTTCCTCAATAGGCGTTCTCTAGGAGCCAACAGAAATGGTAAGGAGTGGCCTGGGGACAGCTGTAAGCATCCTTGGTGACTATCATCCTGAGCCAACTGGAAATAGTGTACCTTAAACAGCCCTGTGCACCTGGAAAAGCCATTTCTGGGGCACAGCATCCACCAAACCTGAACATGCACACATAGAACACGTGCAGATGAGCTAATGTGACAAGTGGCCTGGATTTTGTGCATTTCTTACCCAATCTTCTGTAAGCAGCAAATTAATTCATAGTGTGCTGAACAAAATAACACTCAAACCCACAAATAGAAGGTTTCTAACCTTCACATTAGCATACAGCAGATCTTGTTGGGGGGAGGGGGGGTTGCTGTTTGTTTGTTATTGTGGTTTTTTTTAAAGTGGAGGCTGAAGTAGTGTCGAGCAACTACTGCTGAGCTTTTTGAAGCTGATGTTGTAAACATAAGTACTGTCACGCATATTTTATTGGGAAAGAGTAGGGAGGGATCTTGCAAGTCTTAAAAAATAAAGTTCTAATTAAAGTGCACCTAAAATAATCAGTGCAGAAGATTTGGATGGTGTTATTTCCTGGCATCTTTTTGTAAAACCTAGATAAAAGCAAAGCAGCATCTCCAAGTTAATTTGGGACACTGGTTAGCAGCTGTAATAATCTGTACGGGAGACAGCACTATTATTTCTGCTATGGTTTTGAAATATTAAGAAAAAGGTGTCTTTTAGAGGGCAGGTACTGTAACACAAGGGCAGTTTTTGTCCAAAAGGCTATATTGGTGTCACTTTTCACCAGCTGTGCTTAGGAAGAGCTAATCCATGGGGGGACCCAGTTTTTCCAAAATGTGGAGTCTTTCTGCATGCTTCGGTGTCCCTCTGGGTGTCTCTAAGACATCTCCTGCACCTTCCAGTTGGGAAGGTACAATCTTCCTCAAGGAACCACATCTGGAGAGATGCCCTTTTCAGCCCAGGGAATGGGTTAGGTGGCAGGCAAAGCACATTGCTGTGGCCTGGCAAGGTGAAGAAGGGGTGAAGAAGGTTCTTCAGGAGATGCTGCTGCCCCACGATCAGTTTCCTTGTGGCGCTTGGAGTGGGCTCCGTTTCCTCATGTTCCCATGCCATGGGAGATAATGTAGCATCTCGCCTGAAAATTCAGCTTTTTTTTCTTTTTTTCTTTTTTTTTTCTTTTCTTTTCAGATGTCCCTAGCTATGGATCTGTACAGATCCTGGAGTGGCTTGCTCTGCTTTTGACAGCAAAAATGTATATTTCTCAGTTTAAGGCAAATTGTTTACTAAGAGAAAGAGGTCAAAGCTGTTATTACAGTAAGGCCTCTCCCCAGAGAGGGAGCTGATCGAAAACAAGACGCTGAGAAATGTCGGGTTCATTGAGTTTCTAGTTTTGCTTTCTCTGTGCCTTCACTCAGACTATTCAGATACTTTATTTTCCTCTCTTTGTTTCTCTTTCATTCCCATTTTTATCCCACAAATATATTCTCACGCTTTCCTATCACAAAAAGTATCACAAAAAGTAAAAAAAATACATATCTTTTTCAGACTGATCATAGAATGAAACAGTGACAAGCTAAGTTTTTAATCTTAAAAATTAAGAAAAAAGGAGAAAAAGACTTGCAGAAAAAAAAGAAAAAAAGAAAAACATAAAGCGTCTTCTAAGCTAGCTGAGTTTTTGGGAAACAAAGGAAGAAAAATGCCAGAATTTCTTATGCTTCAGAAAGGAGCCCGAGCGGCTGCATCCTGAGTTTTCTCCCAAGGCTGGAATTACTCTTGCCAGGAGAAAGGGTGTGATCTTGAAAAATCTGACCCAAAATGGAGGAGAGAAGTGCATCCTAAGGTAGGTGAAAGAAAAAAAACGCTCTCAGGACAGGCTTTATTTATCCATGCCTCAACTCTGTCTAAAACCAGCTGTTCTCTCCTTTTATTTTATTTTGATGATTATTTTGCATCTTTCTAATGCCTTGCAGGCTCGGTTGCTTTTGAGAGGCAACGCTAAAAGGGGGATGGTTGCTCAAGGCGAGCAGAAAAAGCAGCAGCAGGTGCCTTGTTGCTAGTTTTTCTTTTTCTCAGGAAAGGTTGGGCTACATGTGCTCAGCTTCTGTTTCAAACCTGACAGAAGGAAATCAAAAGATTTTTCTTCTTGTTAAAATGCAGCCAGCCAATGGTTTCCCTTTCCAAAATATTACTAGATATTATTACCGAATGTTCAGACTTTACATTCCTGACAAACAGGAAATATATGCTGCACTAATAGGATGTCAATCAGAAAGATAACACCAATTTTGTGGTTTCTAAATCATCCCTACCACCTGCTGAGCCTTTGATCATCCCAAACAATTAATCTAAGAGATACATGATTAAGAAATAAATACTTCCCAGTGAACCTGCGAGCTACAGTACATATTAGCAAGCTCTGATCTTGCTTTCAATGATCAAGAATCAATTATATATAAAGAGAAATAAAAGAAAGGGGCAAATAGAGGTTGCTGATCAACAGAGTTAGCTCAATAATTGTGCATTAAAATATATCACTGCATTTTGACTAATGTGATGGGCCAGCATGTTTTAGGGATATGATTTTTTTCACCCTGACACTGGTAGCAGAATGGTATTTTGCAGCTGTATTTATTAAAGTACATTTCTGCTGTGTGGAACATTTTGGAAATGTTGACTTTAAAATTCTGAATTGAAATGAAAATCTGGAGTCTGGCATTCCCTTAGAATGGGAAATCACAACTCTTCTATCAGAAAACAGAAAAAGTTTCTTCAGTATTGCCCAAATTCCTTGATGTTGTCATACATATTTGTAAAGGTGCTTTAACACAATACAAAGATGAAATTTCTTTCTAACCAGTCAGACTGAATTCATGCCTGAGACTGCTTAATGGTTTCTCAATTAATAGTTAGGGGAAGACACATGGTTTTGCTCAATACAAAGAAGAGAAGGGCAGAAGGGAAGGGAGGGGAAGGGAAGGGAGGGGAAGGGAAGGGAAGGGAAGGGAAGGGAAGGGAAGGGAAAAAGAAAGGGAAGGGAAGGGGAAAAGGAAGGGAAAAAGAAGGGAGAAGGAAGGGGAAAGGAAGGGAGAAGGAAGGGAAAAGGAAAGGAAAAAGAGTAAGTCAACAGGCAAATTGCCAATGGGCAAATTGCAAGCACATTTGTCTCATCACTAAACCATGATGTAGCTTTCAAGTAGATGTATTAGGCTGCTAGGCAGCAGCAGGAAGAGAAAACTAAGGCTTTGGGTCATTTAAGGGAAAATCTTGATGAGAAGAACAACTCAAAAGTTGTGTCAGTATGGGAGACTAGCAAGTTTTCCACTTCAGCTGTGCTCAACATGAAGAGACTCTGAAGCATCGCGGTGGCAACAGCAGCTCCCAAGCTGTGATATTCAGTGTCAGGGGTAAATAATATCCTTTTTCTTGTGTTTCCTTTTAAGAGTTTGCTAACTGGGACAATGAGAATGAAAAGTTAACCGTGAACCATGAGGATTGAGGAGAACCAAGAGGAGCAGTGATACAAAGAGTAACTGAAAAATCAGGGGATGAGAACAGAGCAGGTATGGCTTTACCCTCTCTTCCCAGTTCATGCCACAGCAGAGCAGTGAAGGCAGAACCCTTCCTGTGAACAGTGGCATCACTCACAACTGGCAGAACAACTTCAGACTGGCTGTCCACATTTCAAATTAGTTGAGCAAACATGCCAGGGAGACAAAAAAAAAAGAGAGAACTTTCTTCATGGAATGGAGAACACTGACAGTTCTTTTACTCTGCGTTTGTTGCTTATGAAGAGACAGAGAAGCTGCCTGGTAAAAAACTCATTTTCAAGCAATTCTGGTGTTACATACGATCTGTATACTCAGTGCATTGGCAGACCAGCGTCCTTGTTCTCTCCAAGTGGAGTTTTTGCTGTTGCAGTGTCCTTTGCTCCACGCTCAGACCAACGCTTTCCCCGTTTCTCCTGATTTGCACTCTTTCTTGGCAACAAACAACCAAGCCTGCCAAACCGTAGATAAATAACAAGGTGAAGTGCAAGGGCAGGAGTTGAGCATTTACCACCCAGCGGAATGAACTTTGTTCCCTGGAGGCTGCAGGAGGAGCAGTGGTTTAGTGAGCTGTGCACGGGATGGATTCTAATCCGGGCTCTGCTGCTGACTCATCACATCACCTTTGGGAAATAACTGCCTCCATACACTTGTTTTTTTCTTCCCTGAAGTGGTCACGCTCCATTGTAGACACCAGTTACCATAGCTACAGATCCTAGAATAGTTAGGATGAACAATTTCCCAATCAGATAAACTGGCAATCCTTCGTTTTGTTCTCTGCTACAGGAAGAAAGGGCCAGAAGTGATAGAAAATTAAAAAGTGAGGTCAAGGAAGGTAATTCAGCTCCTTAGTATCAGAGAGCAGACTTATTCCAGTTATATACTGTGGAATAGCCAGGTAAAAGCCTGCCACCTGCTCCCCATGGGCTGGTGGCCCATATTAATGCTAACCAGCACTGGTAGTTGCAGTCCTGTGTGTATTAAACGAGCCACCATAACTTGGAAAATCTGACCCGCGAGATTATTGTCAGCAGCGACCTGCTGCCAAGCAGCCTATTCTTATTTATTCCACTAAAGTCAACCTTGCTGACACAAGCCTTTTCTAAAGGCAAACTGCTTTGTGCATGCCTGGCCTGTTACTAGGTTACTAGAGAATGAAATATTTTTTTTGTAAATCCCTGTTCTTGCTTTTGGAAGTCTGGTCACACAAATCTGTTGTCGAACAGACCTGTTTGCGTCTTTGATTTCTATTTACTTACCCCTAACCCTTTCCCAGCTATTCTTTACATTTTGATGAACTCTTCTTGCCTCCTTTCCCAAGCTCTGCCGTAAGATAAATAGAGGATTCCGACTATTTGGTTTTGGCCAGTGCCAAGGTTTTTGCTCTGGGCAGCGTGCTGATCGTGGCTGCAATTCCTGGCTCGCGGGGACCGGGGATCCAGTTACATTTGCTGGCGTCAAGCAGACTCTACAGACCACTGTGAAATACTCAGGCTAAAAATAAAAGAGTGCAAAAGCACCAAACCAAAGAGAGCGGGATATTAAAATTCCAGGAAAACTGTAGAAAAGTTTGGGAGAGGCTCATAAGAAGCCTCGGGGGAGACGACTGATATATTGGGGGAGTTTAAATGAAGCCCATGGGTTTGCTGTTTTTAGCTCCGTCACCCATGTGACACTGGAGCTCAGGCTGTGGGTCCAGGTATTTCTGCGGGCGCAGAGGACACACCAGAGCCTTCTGGAGAGCTTGGGGCTGTCTGGGTGTCTCCCCTCTGCTCGCCCCCAGGACCGTTACCCCCAGGTTGTGCCGGGTGTCTGCTGCTTCCACACAATCCTCCACCTTGGGATTTCCCCCTTGGATCGGGATCGCCGCCGATGGTGCCAGGGGGCTGGCTGGGCCTGGGGAGAAGATTTGGGCTCTGGTGAGTCTCAGGGGGAAAGGGGTGGGTGGGGGGAATATTATTTTCACAGCTTTTGTAGCGCTTTGAATTGTACAGTGACATATGGAAGATTAATGAATCCGTGAATCCAGGCTAAAGGGTCAGGATTAAATACTTGCTGGACCTGCTTCCCAAGGTTAAATTAATTAGTCTCCAACCTGATAGAAAAGCCCAAGTGCTGTTTCTAAGGGGTATTTTGTGTATCTCATACAAAGAATCGGGTGGGAATTTTCCTTACATGCTGAGGAAAAAAATCTAATAATCTTTGAAGTTGTATTTTCCTATTTAAATATGAAACCAGCACGAGAATTAATTTTTACCAAGTACAAAGTTGCATTTTAAAGTGAAACATTTGGTGTGACTGCCTTCCCCCGAGCAGGTCCATTTTAGGGCTTCAGACTGCTTGGGTTTGAATTGTTTGTAAAAATTCTTTCTAGATTTAATCAAGGTCTATTTGCAGGAGATTTTATTTCTGCCGCCTTTTTTGATGCTTTGAAATTAAAAACCCGGTGACTGTGAAACTGGGGTTTAAAAGTAGCTGTGTGTTTGCATAACAATGTATAATATATACACAATACTGGAGCTCCATGGCTACCTGTAATTGCAGCGATAGTGTATCTGCAGCGGGAGCTCCCCGGGAGTTTGCATATAGGTCAGAAGTTTCCAAATGAGGCCTGAGATTATACGTATTACGGATTGCATTTTCTGAGTATACCACGGTTTAGTCCCAGGACTCATTAGTATTTGTGAGAGCTGTGAAGTTGTTTCACACCAAGCTGCAAGTTCAGCCCCGTGTGCCTGAGCCAGCCCCGGTTCCTGTTGCTGGGATATTGCACCACCTCCTCCTACCTCTCGCTTCGGTTTCTCGACGCGTCGCTGCGATGGAGCCTGTCGCAGCGGATGAAGCAACGGGTCTCAACACCTCACTTCCTTGGCCTTGTGCCTTATGCAGTTTTTAGATTTCCTTTGCTTCTTGATCTTAAGTGCGGGAACTCCCACTGTGCTTTCTAAAGAAACCCAGAAGTTACAGAATCATAGAATGATTAGAGTTGGAAGGGACATTAAAGATCATCCCCTGCCCTGGGCAGGGACACCTCCCACCACACCAGGTTGCTCCAAGCCCCCTCCAGCCTGGCCTTG